>PVJS01003907.1:0-72419 GCA_004027185.1 Glis glis | reverse complement strand
TCCTTGTCTTGTTCCTGTTTTTAAAGGGAACTCTCGAAGTTTTTCCCCATTCAGTATGATGTTGGCTGTGGGCCTATTGTATATTGCCTTTATGATGTTGAGGTATGTTCCTTCTATTCCAATTCTCTGCAGTGTTCTTATCATGAATGGGTGTTGGATTTTGTCAAATGCTTTTTCAGCATCTATTGAAATGATCATGCGATTTTTGTCATTAGTTCTGTTTATGTGGTGGATTACATGGATTGTTTTTTGTATGTTGAACCAGCCTTGCATTCCTGGGATGAACCCGACTTGGTCATGATGTATGATTTTCGTGATGTGGTTTTGAATGCGCGTTGCTAGTATTTTGTTTAGAAGTTTTGGTCTAAGTTCATCAACGATATAAGTCTGTAGTTTTCTTTTCTAGAGCTTTGTTTGGTTTTGGTATTAGTGTGAGGTTGGCTTCATAGAATGTGTTTGGGAGAGTCCCATTTCTTTCTATTTCACAGAATAGATTGAGGAGTATTGGGATTAGTTCTTCTGTAAAGGTTTTATAAAATTCACCTGGGAAACCATCTGGACCTGGGCTTTTCTTTGATGGTAGGATCTTTATTGCTGTTCAATCTGGTTAATTGCTATTGGTCGATTTATATTTTCTATGTCTTCTTGATTCAACTTAGGAAGGTTGTACATGTTTAAAAACTTGTCAATATCTTCTAGGTTTTCCATTTTGTTGGAGTATAGTTTTTCAAAGTAGTTTCTGATTATCCTCTGGATTTCCGTGCTGTTGGTGGTAATATCCCCTTTTTCATCTCTTATTTTAGTAATTTGGATTGATTCTCTCTTTCTTTTGGTTAGGTTGGCTAGTGGTTTGTCTATCTTGTTTATTTTTTCAAGGAACCAGCTTTTGGTTTTGTTGATTTTTTGTATTGTTTTTTATTCTCTACTTTGTTGATTTCTGCTGATTTTAATAATTTCCTGTCTTCTACCAGATTTGGGGTTAGACTGTTCCTGTTTTTCAATGGCTTTGAGGTGTGTCATTAGGTTATTTATTTGGTTACTTTCTGTTCTTCTTATGTGGGCACTCAGTGCTATGAATTTTCTTCTTAAGACTGTCTTCAGGGTGTCCCAGAGATTTTGATATGTTGTTTCTCTGTTTTCATTTATTTCTAGGAATTTCTTAATTTCTCCCCTTATTTCTTCTCAGACCCATTCCTCAATCAGCAGTTTGGTATTCAGTCTCCACGTGTTTATGAGGTATCTCTGGGTCTTCTTATAGTTGATTTCTAGTTTCAATCCATTATGGTCTGAAAAGACACAGGAAATTATGTCACATTTTTTGAACTTGCTAGTACTCACTTTGTGCCCTAGAATAAGGTCTATTTTAGAGAAAGTTCCATGAGCAGCTGAAAAAATTGTGAATTCAGCTGTAGTTGGGTGGAATATTCTGTATGTGTCTACTAGGTCGATTTGGTTTATGGTGCTCCTTAGGTCTGAGGCATCTTTACTGACCTTTTGTCTTGAAGATCGATCTAGTGGTGTGTGAGGTGTGTTGAAGTCTCCCAATATTATTGTATTGGGTTCTATGTGTGATTTAATGTCGCGAAGAGTTTCTTTTATGAAAGTGTTTGCACCTATGTTTGGGCATAAATATTGGCTATTGTTATATCCTCTTGCTGGATTGTTCCTTTTACCAGTAAGAAATGACCTTCTTTGTCTCTTCTGATGAGTTTAGATTTGAAGTCTAATTTGTCTGATATCATAATTGCTACTCCTGCTTGTTTTTGAGTTCCATTAGGGTGGATTACATTGCTCCACCCCTTCACCTTTAGTTTGTGCATATCTTTACTTATAAGGTGTGTTTCTTGCAGGCAGCATATAGATGGGTTGTGGTTTTTAATCCATTTTGCCACCTTATGTCTTTTGATTGGGGAGTTGAGGCCATTTATATTCAGCGTGATTATTGAGAGATGGGTTTTCATTCCTAACATTTTGAGATTTAATTTCTGTTTGAGGTAGTGTTTGTTCTTTGCCTAGTTGCTTGTTTGATGGAAATCACTCTTTCTCTGGTTCTGGCTTTTCCTTATTTTTTCTTCTTTGTAATTAATCTCTTTGAGCATTTTTTCTAGTGCTGGTTTGGAAGACATAAAGTCTTTCAGGTTCAGTTTTTCATGGAAGGTTTTTATTTCTCCATTGAATTTGATAGATACCTTTGCTTGGTAGACAAATCATGGCTGGAGGTTGTTTTCTTTCAGGGTTTGGAATATGTCGCTCCAGGCCTTCCTGGCTTTCATGACTTGATTTGGAAGGTCGGGAGTGATTCTTATTGGTTTGCCTCTGAATGTCACTTGCTCTTTTGCTTTCGCTGCCTTTAAGATTCTCTCCTTGGCCTCTACATTAGTCAGTTTGATAATTATGTGTCGTGGGGAACCTCTTCTCTGATTCTGTCTATAGGGGGTTCTGTATGTTTCCTGTACCTGTGTATCGACCTCTCTTTTTTGTTTGGAAAATTTTCTAATATTACTTCTCTGAATAGATTATTGATTCCTTTAGTTTCAGCTTCTAATCCCACTTCTATGCCTATTATTCTTAGGTTTGCTCTTTTAAGACTGGCTGAGATCTCTTCAATGTCCAATTCATACTGTCGAATTGTTTTTTCTAATTTATATACTATGTGTTCATTTTTGGAGAGGTCATCTTCTAAAAGTGAGATTCTGTTTTCCACGTGGTCTAGTCTATTGTTGATGGTCTGTATTGATGCCTTCATTTCAATTATTGCATCCTTCACTTCCTTCAGAGCTTCTTTTTGATTCCTGCTTATTTGATCCTTCATTTATATCAGGCTTTCTCTGAATTCTTTTTGGAAATCCTGTATCATTTCCTCTATTGAAGTTCTGAATTATCCTTCTGGCAATCTTTGCACTTCTGAGTTGATGGGTTCTGTTGTTGTGGGATTGTGGGGGCTCATTTTTTCTTTTCTATTCTTCCTTTTCATGGTTTCAGGTTTCTTATGTTTATACCTTTGTTGCTTTTTGTAGCTCTTCCTCTCTCACTCTATAGGTATCCTATGTCAAATCTCTCTCCTTTTATATTTTCTTATCCTGGGGGTAGATAGTTGCTACCAGGTGAGCCTTAAAGGTGAGAGGCCTTTACTGAGTGGTTATTCTCACTTGCTCAGTATAATGTCCATTTGCAGGCCCAGTTCTTGGTCTCCTTCAGTGATTGGGACCCTTGCCTGGTGCCTCTCACTATCTGTGCATGGGACCAGTGCCACTGTTGCCCCTCTCTCTGCAAGCGTGGGTCTCGACAGTCTCCTCTTGGGCTGTCCCTATGTCTCTCTCTGTCTACACCTATGGTAGGAGGCACCAGCAGGGGGCCCCGGGCTTGTGTCTCTCTTTTCATACAGAAGCAGTGGTTATTGCTTTGCCCCGATTCTGTGTAAATACAGAACTCCACGTTTTCCACACACAGGGCTGGTTTGGTCCAATTTTCCCCATGTACCACAGCTGTATGTCCTGTGGCTATCCCTGGGGACTCTATAGGGGTGTTGTGACCCCTGGGTTGCTAGTCTATCCCACCCAAATGTCACCAGGGATTGTCTGCTTATCCAGGCGTCTACCGCATCCCACGTCAGACCCCACTCCCGCCTCCTCCGGGGCAATCTGCACTGTCTCAGACCCCAGGAGTCCCTGTGGCCGCACTGGGTGGTCTCCCCCTGGGGCGGCTCGTTCACTTACAGTCTCTTAATGATTGAGTGCTGCTCTTAATCTCTGGGGTGGGGGGTGGGCTCAGCCACTGCCACAGGTTCTGGTCAGGCCTCGGGGCACTGGGGACTCTGCCGAGTGTGGATCAAACTGTTGCTCGCTTTTGTCGTTGATGCTCTGTAGTGCTGGTTTTAGAAGAGCTCCCTGGCTTTGTTGGTGGCCTGCAGAAGCCGCAACGCTGGTAGCCCTCGGTGGGGTTTGACCAAGATGGCGCCGCTGCCACTTCTGCCGACGCAGCAGTTCGGGTCTGTGTCGCGCATGGAGCGAGTCGCTGCTTGCCTTCTCTGCTGCTATTCTGCTGCTGCTGGGTTCACAACAGGTCGCTGGTGTCTCCGTTGATCTTGTGTGGAAGCCACAATGCTGGTAGCCGCCGGTAAGGTCCTGCCAAGATGGCGCTGCTGCAGCCGCTGTCGCCACCGCTGTTTGGTGTCTTGAGTGTGGAGGAGCCGCTGCTTGCTTTCGTCTCTACTGATCTGCAGCTGCTGAACTTCCAACAAGTCCCTGGCTTCTCTGCTGGTGGCGTGTGGAAGCCGCAATGCCGGTAGCGGCCGGCGTGGTCCGGCCAAGATGGTGCCGCTGCCATCCCTTAGGTAAGGAGCCTGATTATGTCCTTCTTAGGAAGGTGTGTCAGAGTTGGAAGTGAAGTGACAGATGGCATCATGGTATGGCAGCATGGTGGTGCTCCACTCAGTTCTCCCTGCAGAAGAGAACTTTCTGGTGAGCTGACAGCCTCTTGACTGCCTTACCTTGGCAAGGCATTACTGTGTTCACCACATTCTTCCTGGTCTACTGACAGCCAATCTGAGCATGTGGAGTTCTAGACACAATCCTGTTCCTGCCCAAAGCAGGAGTCTCCTTTGCTCTGAGCTTCCCTCATGGCCCTAAGCAAGACTTTCTTAGTGCTACCCTATAGTCTGAGGCTCTTTCTCCCAAATCCTTTTTCCTTCCCACTCTCTTTTCAGATGTCAAACCTATTTCTGGGTGAGGCTTCTCTAATGTATGCCTGCCCCTTTCCATATTATCTTTCATAGATATTTTCCCTAATAGTCTCTAACACATCTAACTCTGCCTTGGCATCTGCTTCAACAAGAACATGAACTCACACCTGGGGACAGGTGAGGTGGGGAGGCTGTAGAGCTGGCAGTAAAGTGTGGTGGATTTTTCTAGGAATACACAGAGCTCCAACGGCTGCTTTTGGGTCTCATAGACATGTTATGATCAGGGATGAACGGGTTTACCAGAAATAATGGATTTTCTGTAAATCTCGCTGCAGGTGATGTCACAACCAGAATAATGCAAAAGCTTTTCTATAGCTATGTGCATTATTATCTTCCATATATGCCAAGTTAGGGATGCTACAAAATAGCAACCAAGAAAGTCAGGAAAAATGTATTGAGGGCTTATTCTTTATCAGGCATCAGTCTGGAGATTTCTCATTCATTCCAAATGATTTTACTGAGTATCAAGGTTGATAGGACACCATCTTGAGACAAATTAGAGCCAACACTTGATTTTAAACAAACAAAAAAAATTACACCCCGCCTTGCTTATAGCAGTACTGTGTCTGTCTTAAAGTAAGCACGTTCACAATCTGCCACCTAATATAAATTCCCTTTGCTGTCTTGCTGACTGGATTCTTCCTGTTTCTCTCAGCTGCATCTCAATTTTCCTCCTTGAATGGAGCTAACAAAGGGGCTCTTTCTTGCCATTGCATGTTGTGAATGTTTCAAAAATGACAACATACCTCCAGGATACTGGAACACTTGAAAATTGGCGCCTTCATAAAAGGAGTTTCTTGTGTTGTCCACTTCAGGGGTTCCTGCCTAACAGGTATTTCTGCTGCTTTCCCAGTAAACAGCCCAGCCAGAGTGAAGGCAAGTAAATGTTTGCCCCAACTCAGGAGCAACAGCGCTGGGGGCTTCAGGTTCCTTTGAACTCCTGAATTACTTGCTTGACTCTTCTCTGCCCTTTTCTGGGATGGTGGATGTTTAAAATCTCAAATCTCTACACCCTTTTCTTCTTCCCCTTAGTGAAAGACTCAGGAGCAAAACATGTCTCTGCATCATAAACACATTTTAGAAGTTAACAGGAGAGTCTGGTCTCTGCTAAATACTAATCAAATGTATGAACATTAGCAATTTGATGTTGCTTATACAGTTGGAGAATGAAGGGGGATTGAAGGAGTGTCTCACAGCTAGACAACAACAGTTAGGAAATCACACTCTTGAAACCTTGCAACTAAAGGAACAACAAAGTAGGAAAACAGAGAGAAAAAAAGAGAATATGAATATATAAATGAGAAGCAATGGATGAGTCACCAGCCCAGCCAGGTCACGGAATTGGTAAGGGACTACAGTTCTAGGTCGATAAAATTAAAAATAACTATGTGAGAATTATCTAATTAGATAATTCCATTTACGGAAGTTAAATGTGAAATCCACTAAATGCCTGTTATTCTAAACTTTCACACACATGTGCTGTGATATTATTCAAAAGTTTAATGAACTTGCTGCTAAGCACTTGGAAGTCATTTACTATAAACTTGAGCAATAAAATTAGAAGAGCTGGACAATTTAATCGTTAATGCCCTTTCACCTAGACATGCCACTCCTGGGAACAGCACAAGAAAACAACATGTGAGTAAAGTTAGGATTTATATAGGTATTAACTCCAATAACAAAAGGCTTCCAAAACAGTGAAAATTGTTTTAAAAATTAACACAATGTTAGCCGGGCATGGTGGCACATGTTTGTAATCCCAGTACTTTGGGAGGCGGAGACCGGAGGATCCAGGTTCAAGGCCAGCCTCAGCAATCTCTCTCTCTCTCTCTTTCTCTCTCTCTCTGTCTCTCTCTGTCTCTGTCTCTGTCTCTCTCTCTCTCTGTCTCTCTCTCTGTCTCTCTCTCTACTTAGTGAGGCCCTCCGCAATTTCATGAGACCCGGTTTCAAAATAAAGTATAAAAATAGGGCCGGGGGTGTAGCAGAGGTAGAACGCCCCTGGATTCAATCCCCGGTACTGCAAAAAAAAAAAAAAATAGGGATGGGGGTGTGGCTCAGAGGTTCAAACCCAGTACCACAAAAAAAAAATTTAACACAATGCCAACTCAAAAAATATTGTAAAGACTATTTGTATTTAGGAATTAATTTTTTGTGTTATATGATGTTAAGTAAATCTTTCAGAAGGCTGGGAATGGAACCACCATATGACCCAGCTATACCACTCCTGGGTATCTTTCCAAAGGAATTGAAGTTAGAATATTGTAATGATACATGGGTATCCATGTTTATAACAGTACAATTCACAATAGCCAAATTATGAAACCAGCCTAGGTGTCCATCAACAGATAAATGAATTACAAAACTGTGGTATATACACACAATGAAATTTTACTCAGTCATAAAGAAGAACAAAATTATGTAATTTGCAGGAAAATGGATGGAACTGGAGAATATTATGTTAAGTGAGATTAGCCAGTCTCCAAAAGTGAAGTGTCATATGTTTTCTCTCATATGTGGAAGTTAGAGAGAAAATGGGTAACAAAAGGGACCTCAGATAAAGGAGAAAAGGCTCCAATGGAACAATGGAGATTTAGAGAAGGTGGTAGGAAGTATATGTAATGAAGGTAACAGTTTAAAAGTGCTATGTACAAATACAAAATTATCACTACCAATCTCAGTGACATGAATGGGGAAGGGGAGAGTGGGGTGGGATCTGGAGGGAAACACACCAAGTGTTGTGCACTCATATCTTCCTATAACTGTATACCCCTTTATGATGTATAATTACAATGCACCAATAAAAGTATATTTTTTAAAAATTGCTAATGTTTAAGCCAGCACATTTGATAGACTTCCCAGTACCCAGTCCTCATTCCATGACAAGATCCAATGATCCTCCATGGAGTAAATCTTTGGTAGAAATGCCTTTTGAAGTTGCCAGTTCCCACAGAGGGAAGTGGGAAACATTCTTTTTCCTGCCTTTCCACCATGTAGAGAGTAATTGAAGTTCAGAGGAAAGAGAGAAAGAAAAGAAGTGGATGCATCAGAACAGAAACTATACAGGATAAAAGGAGAAGAAATATTGCAAGGTAGCTGGAAGACAAGAGGGCTGTTTCCTTAGGGCCAAAAGATAAGCATGGAAGTTCAAACATCACCTCATAGGAGACACTTCCAGCCCAGCCCAACTGCTCACTCAGCTTTTCTAAAAAAAGAGATTTTGAATCCCAGCACTTGGGAGGCTGAGACAGGAGGATCACAGGTTTGAGCACAGCCTCAGCAAGTAGTGAGACTCTCATCAAACTAGCAAGACCCTGTTTCCAAATAAGAAATAAAATCAGACTGGGGTGTAGTTCAAAGGTAGAGTGCCTCTGGGTTCGATCTCCAATACCACAAGAGAGAGAGAGAGAGAGAGAGAGAGAGAGATTTGGGGTAGAAAGACAGTTGAAACAATGGTCAGAGCATGGAAGATGAATAGAAGGCAAAGATACATACATATTTTGGACAAGATTAGGACATTGCTTAGGTTTGAATATGGGATAGAAAAAGGAAAAGGATCTTGGAATGTTCCAGAAGAAAAATATTCTTCATTTTTCTCTCTGGGGAAGATAATCACTGGCCTTGGTTATAGGTAGTATGTAAAGTAAGAGTCTAAAATAGAATCAAGGAGGGAAACATAAAATGCTCCTGGGTGGGCTGAAAAACTTCCTTGCCAAGCTCCATAGAGCACTGGTATATCAAATGAGCATCCAAGGTCCAGGTCTGTCGATTCCACTCCTTTCGGAAGCAAGGGGTTCTTAAAAATGCATCTATGCTATATGTAAATGAGAAAAACCTATCAGCCTCTCTTCAGAATTTACACATGGAAAGCAGCTGAAGGTTTTTCTTAGTGAAAATGACAAATAGCAGGGTTTGTCATTTGTGATATATCCTTTCCTAAGTCTGACTGAAAGGAAGGCAATTTGCATCAATTAACTGACTCTGTATAAAGTCTGTTCTAATTTTCCCCACACCATAAGAATCCCTAGCAATATTACAAATGAGCTGCAGGCCTAGAGAAAACAGGGGCTTAGTTTACCAGCTACAAACTGGCCATTCTTCTTTCTTTTCTCCTGCCAGAGTGAGCTGGGACAGAGGAGGGGGAGTAGCTCTTAATCTGGGGATTTTAACAGCAATGCAGTTGGCTTTTTCCAAGCACTGTTGTAACATATGCCAAAGATCAACACTTTTATGATCCCAGATTGACAGATGGGTAAACTAAGAAAAGAGAAGGACTAGAAAGTAAAAGGACTGAGAAAAGAATCACACCAGTGAACTGTAAACAGTTCCATCTAGAAAATACCTCCAAAACTATTTAGACCAGAGCTTCTCGAACCAGGGGCAATTTGCTCCCCAAGGGACCTTTTACAAAGATTGGTGACATTTTCTTTTGTCTCAGCTGGCTGAAGGGAGAAGCTGTTGGCAAGTGGTGGAACAGAGTAAGAAAACTGCTAAACATTCTACAGTGCACAGGACAGCCCGCACGCACACACACACACACACACACACACACACACACCCTAGAATTTCCCAATCCAAAATATCAATAGTGCTGAGGTTGAGAGTCTATTTTATAATTTTATTGATGCATTGTAATTATGCAAGATAATGAGATTCAACGTGATACATTTTTGTATGCACACATCTCTTGGTGTGTTTCCCTCCAGATCCCACCCTGCTCGCCCACTCCTACCTCCCATCCATGTTAATGAGATTGGTAGTCATACCTTCAAATATGAACATAACATTATTTGAACTCTTTCCTCCCTCAAGCCTCCTTTTTCTCATCCCCTTCTCCCATCCCCTTCCACTATTCTGCTGGTCTCCCTCCTCTTTTATCTAAAGTCCTTTTTCTTTCCACATATCTGAAGTCCCTTTCTATAGCTTCCACATATGAGAGAAAACATATGACCCTTACATTTCTGATCTTACTTAGCATAATGTTCTCAAGTTTCCTACAAAAGACATAAGTTTGTTCTTCTGTATGGCTAAGACTCCACTGTGTGTATATAACATGCTTTTTCTATCCAATCATCTGTTGATGGACACCTAGGTTGGGTCCATAATTTGGAATTTAATTCTAATTGGGGTAAATCCTTTTATTTTCCATAGAAGGACACTGAGATCCAGATGCTAAAGTATCATATAATGGTCTAGAACTTGGACATGACCTTTTCCTTCTCTAAGTATTCATAGCAGCATCTGTAAGGGGAGAATAATAATGGTAAGTACTTCATAGGGTTCTTTAGCCAATTAAATGTTGCATATAAAGCCAAGTAGCTCCGAAGTTGACATGCCATCAAACCTCAGTCAATGGGTGACTTGTCAACTAGTCAGTTCTAACTTCCAGCCCAGACTCACCTCATCTTTATAGAACCTGGGAGAGCACCTCCAACAACTGCTACTCTCAAACACCCATCCCTTCTGTTTTTGTCTAGCCTTACTTTCCTCCATCAAGAAATAGAACAAAATAATAACCAGCCTGCTGAGCTGAATGCCACTCAAACAAAATAAGAGATTCAGTCAAGACCAGTGGAGATCAAGAGAAATGGTGGCAGAGGAAAGGTACAAAAGATGACTGAGCAAAATGAAGAAAGAGGAGCAACCACATCCCTGAGGAAACAGAGAACAATATAGAAAAAGCCAGCCGCTGAATCCATTACAGGAAGAGGCATGGTGGACACAAACCACCAAGTTAATTCACCTGCCATGTTGCTCCTGGAGTTGGCAGAGCTCTATGCAGAATGAAGGGAGGTTCTGCATTGAGAGAGACAAAGCTGGAGTCACCAAGTAAATATGCTCTCCCAGCAGATCAAAGTGCTATTTATCATCCTTGCTGGAGAGAAGAAAACCACTGAGGCCCCCTGGTGGGTGTGCTAAAACAAATATCTGAGCCACTAACTGGAAAGAACAGACTTCTGCTTTGATCACACTAAGAAGCTGGAAGCTGCATTTTTCTGATTACCCTGCATCTTACCCATTCCTTGTGGATGCCAAAACACATTTCTACTCTATTAAAATAGAGGCCATTTTTTATTCTAAGCAGCTTTTCTAAAAGTTCTTTTTTTTTTTCCTAACCAGTGCTCAGTTTGAGTAGAAAGCTTTCTGATATGAACTCTGAAAGTAATGTTAGGTTTTCACCAGCTAGTAACTCTGTGTTTTTCCCCTGAAGCTATGCTGAGCACAGCAATCTGAGCTAAGAAAACCCTTCTTGTTGCGTTGTTCAGGGGACTCTACCTAGAAAAAAAGAACAAAAATCCCTAAGCCAAACCTCTACAAGTATTCAATGTGGCAACTTGTCATTAGATTTATTTTTCTCGTGGGGATTATGGACACACTAGCTAACAGATGTGTATTCCTTTCTTTCGGATAACCAGCTGTTATTTTAGAATGCCATTTTATGTAGAAGGTAGGATAAGTGCTGTGCTGAAAAAATAATGGCCAGCACTTTCTTACAGCACAGTTGATTTTGTAGAAGAAAGCCAAGCTATACAGCAAAAGAATGGCACAAACAACCACCAAATAAGAAATCAAAGACTAGTAAGTTGTTCTATCAAGATATTATCCCTGAAGCATGCCAACTGTGATATCTTCAGGAGTTTTTGATTCACAGGTAGAGATGTGAAGAAAATAACTCAAGCTAGTAACTTCGACTTTAGGTATTTATAAGTAGCACCAGCTAACACAGGGCATTAACAACAAGCTGGGTACACATTAAAGCACTTTGTATGTATCATCATGTTTAATCCTCACAACAGGTATAATTGTTAGCTTCATTTAAAAGAAAAAAAAAAAACTGAGGCGCAAAACGGTTAAGCATTATGCCTCAAGTTGTACCACCAGCAAGAGGTTTAAGTCTTATGGCCTGTTCACAAATATTTCAGGTTCCCTGTGAAGTTCATGATGGAATTGGTCTTTCATTCCCTTTGAAATTAAGCATATCCTTGTGACTTATGTTAGCCAAAGACATATGTAGATAGGTCATTGAATAATCTCTAGGTAGAATCTCAAAGATCTAACATTTAATTTATTATGTTCTCTTTACCCTGACCTGATGATCAATGAAGTTTGTATTGGGATGGAACCTTCATCAGCCTGTGTTTCTAAGTAATTATCATAGACTTCTTGTCACCCTGTGTGGAACATTTAACATGGGGGGGGAGCACCTTTACTATGCTATTCTAAGTCTCTTCAGATTTGAAGGCTGTCTGTCAATGGAGCATACTCCAACCTATTCTGACTGGTACGGTGGTATTGGTAGGATTTAAATCCTGAGTCTGTGCTTGTAACCACTAGGTTACACTGGTTCAGGAGCTGAGACAGTGCTCTACCCTCAAAGAGCTTCCAATCTATTGGGTAAAATGGATACACACTGTGAAAGCTAAGTAGCACCTGATAGATTTAGAAAATGAATAGCATAGACTAAGGGAATGGAAGTTCAGAGAATGGGAAGATCAGTATAGCGAGGGGTTTTGTTCCAAGTCTGCTGGGTTGAAAGGATGAGAAACCCATTCTAATTAGCTAGAGTCAAAAAAGAAACTTGCATTAGGTTATAAGTCTCTTAGAATCTAAAGCTGAGAAATAAGAACAGCTGATCCTCCTGTGAGCTAGAAGTAGCCCTAAAAAGTCAGCAATTTCAGTTATTTGCTTAGAGATTGCAAATCAATAGGTTCTCTTATGGCTCTTGGCTTTCTTATTCTCTTTATTTCTCAACTCCTCTGCTTGGGCCAACATCAATGCCAATCTCACACACCAGATCCATCTCTCCTGCCACTGGGAAGGCTCTGTGTCACTTAGCTACAATTATTCAGAGACATAGTCTGCTTGACTCAAATGGTTTCCCTTTGGCCAGGCATAAACCTCTGGTCCAATGAACTAACAAGGAGAGGATCCTCGGATCATAGGAATGTCTAAGCCAATCTCTTCAGCAGGAATGGGACAGATAAGTCCAAAGGAAAAAAGTGTGTGGTTAGGGGAGAAGTTAAGAATAACTAAAGAAAGAGGTAAGGATGTGATTTAAGATAAGCATGAGAAGTGTGGTCAGAGCACAGCAAGAGGAAACAGCAGCATGTAGAAAGACATGCCATGACTACTGCTCCTTTACAGGCATTGAGCATCCTGTAGTCTGAAGAAAGAAGGTTCATGTTGCTCTTGGTGGCCAGGGCTTTGTACAAGGGAGCTAAGTCCCAATGGATAAGGATATTCATGGTGACCTTGGCCTTTGCTTAAAGCTTGTTTTACAAATCTGTTCTTCTCAGTTCAGCAGCTGCTCTTGTGGTTGTTTTCAACTTTATGCTGGGATTTCCAACTCAAACGAGGGTATTCCATTCTCTCTCTTTCTCTCTCTCTCTCTCTCTCTCTCTCTCTCTCTCTGTGTGTGTGTGTGTGTGTGTGTGTGTGTGTGTGTGTGTGTGTGGTATTTGGAATTGAATCCAGAGGTATTCAACATCAGAGCTAAACCCCCAGCCCTTTTTATTATTATTTTTGTTTTGAAACAGGTTCTAGTAAGTTGCTGAGGATCTTGCCAAATCGCTGAACCTGGTCTTGAACCTGCAATCCTCCTGCCTCATACTCCTAAATACTGGGACTACAGGCATGTGCCACCATGCCCAACTGTATTCTGTTCTCTGAACTATACTATTTCTTGCATTTGAGCTTTTCTTATGCTCATTCAATGATCTCTAATGCTTTTTTTTAGAAGCTGACAAACATTTCTTATATCTTCTATAGGACTGTGGGAGGGAACAGTGTTTTCTACCTGTTCCTAGCACCTAGCACAGTTCCCTTCACATAACAGAATTTCATAAATGCTTATTGAATAGAGCAATGAAAAATAAGCCAACCTTGCACTGGGAAGAACAAAGAGCAACACTGACTTCTGTGGCAACACCACAAAACCTAGGAGTTCTTTAAAAGCAAACGGCCTATAATATCTTAGGAAAAAGAGAACTAAATCACTATCGTGACCCTCCAGAGCTCTCCCTTTGCTTGCCAACTAGTCTTGAGGTGGAAGTGGGGCTCCCTCCCAACCCCCCAATTTAACAAACTGCTTGTCAAAGTAATGTATTGTTTTAGCCAGGCCTGGTGGCACACACCTATGTAATCCCAGTAGTTGGAAGGCTGAGACAAGAGGATCACAGGTTGAAGACCAGCCTCAGCAACTTAGAGAGGCCCTCCACAACTTAGTGAAACACTATTTTAAAGTTAAAAATAAATAAAATAAAATAGGGCTGGGGATGTAGCTCAGAGGTAGAACTCCCCTGGGTTCAATCCCCAGTACCACAAAAATAAATAAATAAATAAATAAATAAATAAATAAATAAATAAATAGTATTGTTTTAAATATCTGAATCAAATTAGTAACACAATAACATGATCTATTATTAGATTATTAGGCCATATGTCAATATTGACTGAACTAAAAGGCTTTCAAGCCATGATCTGAATCCCCCAGCTCTACCTAATCTTAGACAAGTTATTTTAGCTCCTTCTGTAAAAAAATGGTTATAATAATACCTCATATATTTGGTGTGAAGATTATATGAAGAAACACAGGGAAAATTCTTAGCCTAGTGCACACAGTAGGTATCAAGAAATATTAAGTCTCCTCCTATTTTCCTCTCCTTCCTACGATGGCAACTGCCTTTTGCTAAGCTGAACGATGTCACATAACAATGTGCCATATTACTCTTTGGACGGGTGGACCAGCTGCAATTTAGACTGCTGAATAGAATCCCCAGTGCTGAATTGTACAGCTTCTCAGGCCCCAGTGGCCTTTGATCCCCCCCCCTCCCCGAGCACTTCATCTTCTCTGGTTAGCTGCTTTGCCTCCTTGTGGCTCTGGAATAACAGAAGGTCAGAGCAGGGAGCCCCCACACTATTGCAAGTGACAGACCATCCCAGGCATTGCAATTAGGCTCATTCCCTGTTATGACAATGATGGTAACAAGAACCGAAAGCGATACAACACAAATCCATTCTTGAGATCAACATTTTAATAAAAACGGGAAAATTTACATGAGCTGTTATTCCCAGAATAAGCCTCTCATTGTAATTGTGTGGGTTATTTATCTTTCTTTCTTTTTTTTCATAATCTTGTGTTCAGATGTTAGTATTGGCATTCAGTGGAATTTGTTTGGGCAGTTGGGAAAACAATGATGTTCATCTCGTGACCAGGTTGTAAAATTTAAATAGACTAGGGCAACAAATGCCAAAGATATTTTCCTTTGCAGAACTTACTTTCCTACGTTATACTTCTGTCATATTAAGAAAACATTCAAACTAAGATCCTAGTGAATGAAATTTGCATCTTGAGAGACAGACATTCTGTTAAAGCAGTGGTTCTCAAATGATAGCTATTTTGCATCTCTCTATCCTCAAGAGACATTTGGCAATATCTGGAGATATTTTTTCATTGTCATGAGGGAAAGAGGTGCTACAGGCATCTAGTTAGTAGAGGCTAGGAATGCTGACAAATATCCTACAATATGCAGGTTCAACACCTACAACAAAGAGTTACCCAAAAATGGTGGTATCAATGGTGATGAGGTTTAGATACCTGTGTTCAAAAACCACAAACTTCTTGCTCTGCTTAAATCCAATATTTTAACATTTAATTATTAAATATTGCTGCATTGCATTTCCTTGGGAGCTTTTTAGAGGAAAATAGAAAAGGAAAACAGATAAAATGAAAACTTTTAAACTAGGAACTAAACAATTAAATATCAAATTATCAGAAGTCAATATGAGCCATGTAAGTAAACATTATTAGTTGCCGTTTTCATTAGCATATTCATAATCCCGAACACTTATATTGCACTTTAAATAGCACTTTCAATTGAAATGATCTTGTCTGATCCTCACAAATGCCCTGTGGGGTAGATATAATTATCTGTAATTTGAAAGGGACAGAGCGAGACTCAGCGAGGTTGAGTACTTGTCCCATGAAACGTGGGTAATAAGGACAATTTGAGACAATGAGAAAAATCAATGATTGGGTCAGCAGAGCTGAGCTTCCTAAAGTCTACCACTTACCTGCCAGGTGTCATTGTTTTATGCTGCTAAACCTTGGCTTCACCAGCTATCTAATGGAAGGATGACAGCTAGCTCAGAGGGTCTCTATAAGGACAGAATGAGGTGATGAATTTCAAATAAAGTACTTCACAACGTGTGAGATAGACACAGAGGTGACAGAGCACCAGGGCCGGAGCCACATGTTCAGATTTCAAATCCAGTGCCCTTTCCTTCATCCTACAAGGGCCCACCTTGTGTTTATAACCCCACAGGCACTTGAGGTCACTGAATTCAGCAGTGAATGTGTATAGAATGCCTGAGGAAAGAAAAAAGGGGGGGAAAGGCACCTTAAAATCACTTAGAGCTCCTTTACTTTCAACTGTATTATTCAAAATTACCAGGAGATTTCTTTCTCAGCCAGGAAAAGATAAGCAGAAACTTTCCATTTTCCATGATTGAATGGTGTGCGCTTTTGTGTGTGTTGCAGGGAGGGGAGCAGGGAGAGTAAAAGCATCTCAAAGCATTCTAAAGCAAAAAGGGACTTAATCATCTTCCCTGAAATGAAGAGAACACACTTCTATTTGTTCAGAAGAATCTCAGACCAAGGGAGTGTATTTTTCACAAGCTTCCAGCAAATCTTTTTGGGGCTGAATCAAATAGAAGTGAAAATTCACAAAGAAAGATTTAACCAGTAATTCCACTTCTGGGAATTAATCTGAGGGGGAAAATTATATGTCTATGTAGTATATATGTATATATAATCTCAATTATAATGCACAAATTTTTGTATCAGGAATATATTATATAAATTATGGAATTTTTATAAATATGAAAAATGAAAACCAAACAAAATATCCAACAAGAGAAGAACAGTCAAACAACCATTAAAAATTATGTCCAAGGGTAGCTAAAACAACATGATTAATGCCTACTGTAATGCCTTTTTTTACCCTAGCAGCTGGGGTAAAAAAGCAGAAATAAAATTACAGATACAAAACAAACTAAACTTTATTTTTATACCTAAAAAGCTGGTGGTAAATAACCTAAAATGTCAAAGTAGTAGGATTATGATCAATTTTTTAAATCTTTATGTTTTCTATTTTCCAGCCTGATAAAGGAATCATATGTATTCATGTTGCAATTTTAAAAAGAAATAAATAAATACAGTAATGAAGCTAAGAGGACTTGGAAAAAAACGGAGTTGGGTTAAAAGAATACATAGAATTTTATGTGGAGAAGTTGCTACTATAAGTAAAATAGTTCAGTAAGGTAGGGGAAAGAATAACTTGATTGTTACAGCATTGCAAAGCCCTTAAGACTGAATTCCTCTCAGCCCATCAATTTCACATTGATTTCATCTTGACATGTAACATGCCCCTCAGTTCTACAATAAAAGAAACCGTGAAATATCAATGGTGACTTCCAGAGGACACATATACACATGTTGATTGAAGATTAATTTCTCAGCAGGGTGACTCATCATTGACAACCTGTCTGTTGTCTGACACAGATCACGTGACCTTAATGATTATTAAAAGAATTAGCTTTGAAATGGTCTTGAATTTCTAGAGAATATGAGTCATTCTGAAGTAAAGGCATAGAAGATGCTCTGGTTTGACCATATATTTTATTATGGAACATCACAGTCAAGAAAGAGATTATTGGATGGTCTGAAATACCATGGAAAAATTGCCAGTTGTATGAAGCTTGGAGATGACTGATTCTAAGTATAGGAAAATCTTCTTGGGTATCTGCTTACTACCTTTGGACTTGAACTGTGTTCCATAAAATATCTAGTTTTTCCCCTTTTCTTCTTCCTTCTCATATAATTGCCTGAAAAAAAATGCTCATCAGAACTCCACCTAGAGAGGCATGTAAACTGCTCTGAGTGGAAGATTCAACTTAAAAACTGTGTAGATTCATAGCAACATAAATATGAGGGCCATCATGACAATAATAGACTTAACAGCCACTTTCTAATCAGCTTAATGAAAACAATTATTTGATCCAGAATACCTAACCACTGCCATGGGAGACTGCTTTGGGAAGCCTCAACCTCTTCACTTTCTGACAACTATCTTCCCATATATATTCTATAATATGTGAACCTACCATCTTCTAATGCTTCACAATTTATTCAACCAAAGGGGGATATCCAACCAAAGTTAAATCAATCAGAAACTTTATTGTATAAATTTGGAGTTGGGATCCAAAGGCAACCAGTCAGATAGTCAGAACTGAAGGATGTGGATGTGGTCATCTTCTGCCATGTGTATAAAAGATCAGAAAGGGCTAAATTGAAGTAAATGTGGAGAGAAGAAATATGTGTTGGGTTTGAAAAGGCATAATACAAAGGACCTCCCTTTCCTGCCCAAGTTCTAAGCCCACTGAGAGACACAGAATACATATTGAGATCAAAATGCATCCTTTATTTGTGAAACAGCTTGGAGATTATAGCTTTAGGTGAATGGCAAAATTAGCTTCCTAGTTCATAATCTAAGATTAGGCAGACAGTCTCTCCGTCGGGGCTGGACCACCACAGGCTTCCCCTGTAGTTGCCTTTCAGACCCTTAAAAACATCTGAGATGAAGGAGCAGAGCAGAATGTATGTCCTCTATAAGCAGAGAGATCCAAAAAAGAAGGAAGAGGCTGAACCAAACCAAACAGGACCAGTTTATTCTTCTAAATTCACTAATTAGATAAAGCCTCCTTTTCCAAGTAAGTGAAGGGGTAAAAATAGCCTGGAATTCTACACCAATAAAGGTCTTTCAACAGGGGAACATGCTAAGTGGGAAAAACAGTGGTCCCACTAACATGAGAATAGCTGAAATAAGAGCATATACTGGATTCCAGCTGGATTGACTTTGAATTCCATGAGATACCCTAGTATCCTTCTCATAAATTCCCCTTTTTCCAAGCCAGGCATGGTGGCGCATGCTTGTAATCCCAGTACTTGGGAGGCTGAGGCAGGAGGATCCCGGTTCGCGGCCAGCCTCAGCTAGTTAGTGAGGCCCTCCACAACTTAGTGAGACCTTGTTTCAAAATAAAGATTAAAAAATAGAGCTGGGGGTGTAGCCCGGAGGTAAAATGCCCCTGGGTTCAATCCTCAGTACTGCCAAAAATAAATAAATAAATAAAAATAATTTCCCCTTTAACTTAGGTAACTTGAACCAGTTATTACTTATAATCAAAATCATCCAAAGACAACTGTTTGTCCGTGATTAGCATTCAACACTGGAATACCAATGGACAATACCAACTCTAGCCTAACGGTTGGTCCTATTCTCTCCTCCATTTTATTTCATTTTAAAGGTGAGAGGGTAAGACCTAGAGAGATAACAGGTATAAGGCTCCAACATCACTCACTGTGGACTTTAGTTAGCACCATAATTTGAAAGATAGAAGTAATGCTGTGTCTCAGAAAAAAAAAAACTGTCTTACTTATAACCTATTATTATGCTACATTGGATAAGAGCATCAGAAGAAAAGAGTTGATGAGGCAAAATCTCAGAACATGAGGTCCTTGGGAGTCAGTAATGTAAGAGCACATCCAAGTTCCATGGGGTCATGCTGGGGATTCTGTGGTGTGCCACCCAGATCACCGCTTAAGGACTGAGGCATCTCTTCCTCAGCTTCTGGTAGTATTGGCAGCTTGATATCGCACAGTGAAGTCCCTCCCCAAGGATTTGCCCTCCTTGAAATAAATCTGCTTCCCCCAAGGTATGCCTCTTCTTCAAAAGGAAGACAGGGCACCCAATATCCAGTGACTATTGACATAGGGTACGGAGGCTTGGCAAGGCACCTTGCCTCGATTCCAGATACTATTGAATGACCATCCCAGATCCAGAACTCTGTGTAAAATATACTGAGGCTACTGTTGTGACTATATCACAGTTGCACCCTTTCCTTTGCCTAAAACTACTTCCTTCACTCCCTTATAGATGTGTTCCAAATCAATATCCTGAATACAAATCTCTGCCTCAGAATCTGTTTCTGGGGGTCTCAATCTGTGATATCCCAATGCAAAAAAATAAATGATATCTAAAGCACCATACACCTACAAAACTTTCTGCAGTGCTGTGTGCTGTCCAATATGGTAACTACTAAACACATGTGGCTATTGAGCACTTGAGCTATATCTACTACAGCTGAGGAAATGAAATTTTAATTTTAATTAATTTTTATGTATACAGCCACATCTGGGTAGTGGCTACCTATTATGGTTTAGATATGGGTTGTCCCCCAGAAAAGCTCATGTGTTGTCAATACAGAAATGTTCAGAGGTGAAATAATTGAATCAGGGCTCTAACCTCATCAGTGGATAAATTCATTGACAGATTAGTAAATCGAATGGATTTACTAGGTGGTAACTATAGGTGGGTAGACTGTGGGTGAAGGAGGGAGGTCACTGCAGGGGGGGGTAGCCTTAGGGACTATATCTGTCCCTGATTCTTTCTTCTCTCTTTGCTTCCTAACTGCCATGAGCTAAGCAGCTGTATTCCACTGTGCCCTGTCACCATGATGTTTCTGCCTTGGAGCCAGCCAACCATGGACTAAACCTCTGAAACTGTGAGCCCAAATAAACCTTTCCTCCTCTAAGTTACTCATGACAGGTGTTTTGGTCACAGCAATGAAAAGATAACTAATACACTACCATACTGGACAGAGCAAATCCAGAATGTCCAAATATGTACTAGAAACTTGGTGGCATACCATGATCATGGAAAATAAGTCACACCTAATAGGAAAGGGTTAACTAGATGTTGGGCACAAAAGAGGACAAAGATCCTGATTTGAAGACAGATAATAATAAGCATAATAATACTACTGGGTCCCAGTGAGAGGTAATATAATCCCTATTCTTTAACTGCGGTGAATGTGACTCAGAATTTTAATAAGTCATGTATATAATAAGTAGGAAATCTAGAATCTGAAACTGACTCTAAAGTTTATGCTTTTCCAGTGCACTCAATATTTCTATTGCATCAAACTAAGCCAACATGTCTTCACATATCTTTAATCCTTCATACCTCTTTTATGATTCATTTCATGCATAACTATGTAAGAGGTATATAGGAGAAACTACATTCAAAAGGGGTTCTTCAGCCACCATCTGTTGAATACCTACCATGTGCAGGGTACCTGATACAGCAGATGCCGAGATGAGTAAGAGACTAATACATGACTGTAAATGATGGTAAAGTGTGTATAGGATTGTATCTTTCCTGCTAAGTGCCCCCACTGCATAGTATGAGGTATAGTCACCGTTCAAAGATCCTGTAGGCAGTGCAGACACAGTGAAGGCTGTGGTTCTAAATTCCCATGCCCTCTCTTACCCTGGAAAACTGGCTGCCCTTTTATACAGGTGTGGCCCCTGCAGAGGGAAAAGTCAGTGTTCACAAAAGCAGCTCCAGGGTTCATAACTCACATCATATTCTATGGGAATGGTGCCCCCAACACTGCAAAAGATGGACCTGACTGAACCTCTCTTCATGCATGATCTTCCTAGCACCCAGTCTGGTTCCTCTTTGATTTTTTCAAAGAGTGGGGTAGGGAGGACTACAGAGCTTATCTCAGCAAATTAGCAGCACAAAAGATGTGATCAAAACTGAAGTGTCAGCCTGGCATGGTGGCCCACGGCTTGTAATCCCAGTACTTGGGAAGCTGAGACAGGAGAATCCGGGTTCGCAGCCAGCCTCAGCTACTTAGTGAGGTCCTCCGCAACTTAGTGAGACCCGGTTTCAAAATAAAGAATAAAAAATAGGGCTGGGGGTGTAGCCCAGAGGTAAAATGCCTCTGGGTTCAATCCCTAGTACCGCAAAAAAAAAAAAAAAAAAAACCTGAAGTGTCTTTATGTTTGGAGCAATCCAAAAAGAGAAAGTGGAAATCAGAGGTTTTTTAACTGCTTTACTTCTTCCAAGAAAAGTTTTAGCTCCTAGCATTATGGTTCTGTGCTCCCCCTGCAGGTGACTTTGGGCTACCTAGTCTAACAGCAATGAGCTCCTCACAATCAAGTGAAGGAGATATGGCAATAAAGCTGTTGCTGCACAATGAGAGCTTCTAGAAGAAAAGAATCTACACATGCTAGTGGGGGTACAGAGGAGGAACTAACCAGAGTTTCCCAGGGGGCTTCTGTTACAGTTCTATTTCCAGTAAAATGACATGAGAGCCATTAAACAATGCTTACACGCATGACCCATGGTATGATTACGAGATGCCCCCAGCAATCAACTTCAATGCAGGGAGTCAGTGCTTCCCTAAGAAGGACCCAGCTTGACTGATGAGTGTTTTGCTCCGACCTGACCTAAGCCATCTATCAACCTAAAGGAGGGAAAACATGAGATGTAAGCTTTAGGTTCCCATGTCACATCCAGATCCATGCTGGAGGCCCATACCCTCCTTTTTTCAGGCAGATTAAGGATATGTGCAGAAAAAAGAATGGCTGAAACAGTGTTACAAACCTCCTTGATGCCGTTAATCATGACGCCATTAAATCATGAACTTGGGCAATTCTGAAACTACCCTTAGGAGGTAAGGGCTAGTTTTCCAAATCATCTTCTGCATCTATGATCTATGAGGAAAGACTTGAGTATGGGCACTTATGAGCAGAGACATTTCCATCTGCCTCTGCATTCTCGGTGTCTTGCAGGCCTGGTACCCAGTGGGGCTGACTATGTATTAATCCACCTTCTCCATATAGCAGTTCCATTAAGTTCAACAGACATCTATGGAGTAGCTATATGTCCTACCTCATTCTAAGGACTGACAATAAAGAGATAAGTAATACATTCTGGTCTTTTGCTCTCCATTGTCCTACAAAGAGCACTCGATAAATGTTCTTTGGGTTGAATTGTTGACTGAGTGGTTCAATAGGATTAGGCTCAGAACTACACACTTGCTCCAAACAAGCCTCCCATTAACCAAATCTAAAAAAAAAGAAAGAAAAGCTGATTTTAGATGCAGATGGTCCTCAATTATCCTGATAAACCCATTATAAGTTGAGAATGTGTTTTCTATACCTAACCTCCTGAACACCCTAGTTTAGAGTGTCAGTTGTTCCCCTTTTTGATCATGGGGCTGGCTAAGAGCTGTGGTTTGCTGCTGCTACCCAGCATCACAAGACAATATCTTACTGCATATCATTAACCTAGGAAAAGTCAAAATCTAATGCATGGTTTCTACTGAATAGGTATCACTTTCACACCATCATAAAGTCAAAACCTTATAGCCTGGGCCATATTAAGTCAGGGACCTTGTGTATATGCAAAGGATATTGATTAATCATATGGCCTGAATTTCATGACCACACTTGTGTGCGCTGTCTAAATACGCCCATGCTGATTTATTTCTTCCTATATCTCCCCTCCCCACTCCTTTCTGGGCAATGAGGTCCAGGATGAAGCCTTTTGTCTCTAGCCATAGGACACACTGAAACACACAGGTCTACACAGGATTTGAACTGATGTCCTTCATTAGCATCATACTTTCACCAGCCAGGGCTTATCGATTGCAGAGGTGCCAAAATGGATTCACTATCATGTTGACACATCTTTATTGTATTTTCTTCAATACAACCTAGAATTATCCTTCCAAGTTATAGTCAAATGGCTTTGAAATGGACAACTTAACTTCTGCATTTCCTGACTTTGTGAGTGTATCTGCAGATCAACATTACGGAGGTTATACAGGATCTTTTTCCCCTGTGGCACTTTGGTCTATAAATCATGCTATTTATATTTGTTTGCCCCTAATTGTCAAAAGGAGACTGTCCTTGTCGCTGGAAAATAAGGATGAGTGGTCATAGAATGGCAGAACACAGCCAATCACAAATGGCCAGAGAGACAAAAACTAGCAACAAGATGAATGTGCTGGAAGCAGGTATAACAAAGAGAGGTGGCAGTGAGCAGGGATCATTGATTGCTTCAGCCATGCAGCCAGTGCCTCTATGCATAAATGCTCAGCAGGCTTCAGAGGAGGAGTTGGAAATAAGTTTACAACCAAGGCAAAACAGACTGTCAAGTCAACTTGAGACACAGCAGAGGAGGGCGGATGCAATTGGCAGGGGCTACCTGGTACTTGCCACATCACATCCCAGCCTGTCTGTTCTTCTCCAGGAACAAAGGGCTCCAGACTATGAGCCAGTGTGAGACAGTGTGGAAGGCCTTTCTCGTTTGCCCCTCCCCTGTGCCTCCCACATCCTCATCTAAAGGAAGTGATCACAAGTAGATGTGCTCAGTGATGCAAATGACACACGATGGCAGTCACACATGTTCTCTTGTCATTAGTTCCCTAAACATAGAGGTGGACAGAGCTCCCCACACTGCCCTTAAGTTGCAGATGCCAAAATTTAGTTTATTTTGAACTGGAGCAACTTTGATGTTTTCTTAACATAGGCAGGCGTTTCATTAAAACACTATGGAGTATACCAGCTAGATTTTCCCTGGGGTGAGCTGGAGGAGATCCAATATAGGAAACCAGCCACACAGGCAAAAATTATAGAGGCAAGGAAATAAACCTCATTATCTTCCCAAGACACAATCATACCTGCGTTGCTTAATTGTTGTGTTGCTGCAGGGAGGGAAGTTGCTTCATCAATGACATGTTTTCTAGAGACATGAGGTGGTTCAGAGTCATGGGGAGGGGGTTGCTGTCTATACCAGATGCTTACAGCTAACTGGAGGCCCAAGTGACACTGCCAGGCATGGTACTTCTTCCAACGAAGGCAAAGGAGATAGAGAAAATCCCCAGACAATTTTGTTCCTACTAAATGGGTCTCACAAAACTGATTTTGGGAGGGCTACAATTTTTCCTATTGTAATTAGAGTTATTTGAGTTGAGTTTGTTTAAAACAAGACAGAGGTCAGGGAAGGGTGGAAGAAATGTTCTAAAATTATTCCATACTTAAAGCACTATAACATCTATATGAAGAATTGCATCCCTTCAAAAACATTTGATTCTGTACAACAATTCCTGGTTTATTTATTCAACAGTCATTTATTTTCTATGTGCCAATCATCGTGCTAGGCCTTTGGGATATGGTAATAAATAAGCCAAGTATATTCCATCTCCTTTAAAATAGCCTAATTAGTTAAACATATAATAAAGTATGATTTTTAAAAATAAAACAGTATTTTCAGGAAGCAAATGATGAGAGGCATAATTACTTAGGGGAATGTGGAGACCTTTCCCAAAAAGTATATAATCTCAACATCCTGGGTTTTCCTGTGATAACCAATAGCTCAATCTCAGGGACTGTTGAAGAAAAGACAGCCTTTTCAACAAATAGTGTTGAGAAAACTTGTTATCCATTTGTAGAAAAATGGAACTAAATCCTTACCTCTCACCCTACACAGGAGTCAACTCGAGATGGATCGAAGACCTGGAAGTTAGACCAGAGACTTTGAAGCTACTAGAGGAGGGCATAGGTCCAACACTCAAACATATAGGCACAGGTAGACACTTCCTCAACAAGACCCCCAAAGTTCAGGAAATTAAAACAAGAATTAATACGTGGGATGGCATTAAATTAAGAAGTTTCTGCTCATCAAAGGAAACCATCAAGAGTCTAAAGAGAAAGCCTACAGAATGGGAGAAGATCTTTACCAGTTATCCTTCTGCTAGAGGACTAATATCTCAAATATACAAAGAACTTCAAAGACTTTACACTAAAAAAACAAATAACCCAATCAAGAAATGGGCAATTGAATTGAATAGACACTTCACAAAAGAAGAGATACAAATGGCTAATAAATACATGAAAAGATGTTCAACATCATTAGCAATCAGAGAGATACAAATCAAAACTACACTGAGAATCCATCTAACCCCAAACAGAATGGCAATCATCAAGAAGTTAAAAAATAATAAATTTTGGCAAGGATGTGGGGAAATTGGAACTTTTTTACACTGTTGGTGGAATTGCAAGTTAGTTCAGTTGCTATGGAGATTCGCTAGAAATCTAGGAATGGATCCACCATATGATCTGGATATATCATTCCTGGGTATCTTTCCAAAGGGGTAGAACTACAGTAATATATGCATACACATGTTCATAGCAGCACACTTCACAATCGCCAAATTATGGAACCAACCTAGGTGTCCATCAACAGATGAATGGATTAGAGAATTATGGGATATCCACACAATGGAATTCTGTTCAGCAATAAAGCAATAAAGAAAAACAAAATGATGTAATTTGCAAGAAAATGAAAGGGTCTGGAGAAGGTTATGTTAAGTGAGATTAGCCAGTCACAGAAAGTGAAGGGCCAAATGTTTTCTCTCATATGCAGAAGCTAGGGAGTAATTGGGATACCAGAGGGACTCCAGATAATGAAGGAGAAACTGCCCTGGAGCCAGGGAGGTGGTCTAAGGGAAGGGGAGGGGGAAGAGTGAGGTTCACTGAAGGAATTACCACCATTGGCTATGTGTACATATGTGAAAATACCAATGTCAATCTCAGTACTCTGTATGGGGAAGGGGAGAGATGGGGAGACAGTCGGGGGAGGGGGGATGCCCACCAAGTGCTATGTGCATGTATGTCACTTTCAACATGATTTACATTATGATGTGAGACTATAATGCACCAAGAAAAGCAAAAAAAAAAAGATCTCAGGGATTTAAAACCACAAAAGTTTATTTCTTGCTAACCCTAGATGTCCAACGCAGTTCAGCAGAGGCCTATGCTAATAATGGCTCCTGAGGGACCCAGACTGATGAAGCAACCATTAACTCCAATGGTAACAAGTGCTAAACCAGAGGGACAAAGAGACCTCTGAGGGTCTGACACTATCATCTGGATACTCCGCCCAAAGTGGCACATATCAATCTTTCACATCTCATTGGTCAAGACTAATCACATGACCCCACCCCAGTAGGAAGTACAATTGTCCCAGGTGCTCAGTAATGACTTGCACAGCAAGTAATAACTCTGCTAGATCATGATGGTGGTATAGCAGTTAGCCTATAAAGTGGGAGGAAAGGACAGGGGCCTGAAGAAAAGAATTTCAGACCAAGGTCATAATGTGTGAAGGCCACCTACTTTCTTCCTGGACTGCACCACTCTTCCACTGACACAATTAAGTGTATGTCTGCTGCCTCCAGATTAGACTATAAATTCCCAGTACAGTGCTTGGCACAAAGTAGATACTCAATTCATGGCTGGAAATTAGGCAAACAAGATTGTCTTCCGGGTCAGATAGAGTAGACCACATCAAGGACACATGGTTTTCTTACAGAGCCTTAACTACCTCCAGGCCAGAGCAGGTCTTGCTTGAAGACTTTCCTGGTCTGCCACCATCCCACTCCCTCACATAGAGCTGACCCCTTCTTCCTCCTTTCTCCAATTATAGATTGTATGGGTAACTTCATGGAACCTATAATACCTTTTTTACCTGTATGTTTTTGTCGCCTTCATCGTACCAGGTACTAAGGGCAGAATTCTGTCTTTGTACGAGCGTGTAAACCAGAGCCTCTCACATGGTAGGTGTTCAGTACTTATCTCTTGAGTAAATGAATCTATCTGAATTTAAAAGTATCATTAGAAGGGTGGCTGGATAGTAATGGAAGTTTGGAAACCTGGGTAAATTAGATACTAAGCGAGGACAATGGACTAAAACAAACCTACCATTTCAGTGATGTGTCTCTCAAGGGGAAACAGATGCTGCAACTCATCATAGCCTGGTTTGAATTGGGTTGAACTTGTCCTCTAAGTCCATCCACACTTGTTATATATGACATTTGAGGCAGAACATGCTCTCAGCTCACATATACATTCTGGTCTCTCCAACACAGTTTTTCTTTCCTCTTCCTGTTAGCTCAGATACTGCTTTTCTGCTGGAAGTCAATCCAGTGATAGCAATTATAACAAAGGTGGGTAACAATAGCATCCACCTTGCATTTATATAACACTTGAACTTCATAAAATGATTTCACGTCCCTTATCCCACCAGCCAGAAAGGCAACTTTTATGTTTTCCACCCATAAATAATGATTTGTTGTCATTATCAATCAGAAGAGAAAAAAATTCTGTGATGTTTTTCACCTCTCTTTCAGGTTTGATTTTGCAGAATAGCTGAGATGCTGTTCATTCTCCTCTCTCTCCCACCTCTGTTGGCCTCAGTAACTGCCTGAAACAGCAGGGCTCCAGGCAAATACTCAGGCTTCTGACCACAGATATCCAAGCAGAATGTCAATTTCCATACATTCAAGGTGAACCCGCCTATTCTAATTTTCGGGAATTGTACGTTCTGCTAGGAGACCTGCCCCCATGGTGGTGGAAGCAGTCTGTTACTGTCACCATAGTTGCTCAAGGAATGGCTTTTGAGTTGCAATTTTTCACACTATTAATGCATTGTTTACACCAAGGAGCACAGCTGGCAGCCCTGAGATTGCATTTGAGGCTTTGGTGAGAAGCCTGGAGACTTCACTATCAAGGAGGATGTGAGAGGTGATCACTGGGACTCTAGCAGCTAACTCTGCATGGGACCCACCACTATTTATGTGTTTGCTAGAGCTATGCTTCTCATTATAATGGGGCCCCCAACAAATTGAAGGATTTTGCATTGCTGCACTTTCGTGGGACTAATAGGGTGTCAGCATCAGATTTCAGTGCTTTTCCTGATGACCTATGCATAATAGCTTCCTGTGCATGGTCCACAAGAATCCATGACTCTGGCTGAGACAGGAGGACCTCAAGTTCGAGGCCAGCCTCAGCAACTTAGCAAGACCTTGTTTCAAAATTTAAAAATAAATGTAAAAGGGCTTGGGGTGTAGCTCAGAGGAAGAATGCCCTGGGTTCATGAGAGAGAGAGAGAGAGAGAGAGACCATGACTCATTTTGCAACGGATACTTCCATGTTTCTCGAAGTGCTAGTCACTGGAAAACCAAATATACCCTAAATTTCTATTAAAAGCCTGATATTATCATCTGTGGTTAAGAGCATTTGCTTTCCAATTATACTGCTTGGATTCAAATCTCTGTTCCTCCACTTTCTAATTGCAAGACTTCAAGTTATTCTTTGAAAGCCTCAGTTTCATCTTTAAAATAGAGAAAATGACCAGGGCATGGCAGTAGTGGTACATTCCTGTAATCTCAGTACTTGGGAAGCTGAGACAGGAGGATCACAAGTTCAAGGCCAGCCTTAACAATTTAGCAAGGCCCTCAGCAACTTAGTGAGACCCTGTTTCAAAATAAAAAATAAAATAAGGATGGGTATGTAGCTCAGAGGTAGAATGCCCCTGGGTTCAATCCCCAGTGTTGCAATAATAATAGTAATAATAACAAAACAACAACAGCAACTGATAGTGAAGATTAAATGAGAGAAAATCAAGACACAGTGCCAGGCGCAGTAAACTATAATTATTTTTATTATCTTTTTATAGGTCCCAAGCTAGGGTTTCATAAGAAAACAGAAAAATTAATAGGTAGAAATTACAGGAAGAGAGTTCTAGTAAGGTACTCGACCAAGCACTGCCCTGAAAGAAAGGCCATGCCTTCAACAGTTATTGGAACTTAGTAGGTATGAAGCACTGGTCTCAGGTGAACAAACTGTCTGTCACTGAATGTGTTTAAGTACATGCCAGGCAATCACTTAGTGAAAGCCAAAGCCATCCCAGTGCACCTTCCACTGCAGAAAGGTTAGTGCAACCTAGAGGGCTATTCTAGGGAGAGTTTTAATCAGATTTCAAGGCTAAATAATCAACTTGCACCCACTTGAATCAACCCAAGCTCATGCGTGGGCCACTTTATTCTGATAGGTGTCCGTATTAATAAAGGATAAAAGAGAGGGGGGAGATGGAGAACAGCAGGAAAATTACATAATTGCCTGTTGTAATTTGCTTGAAAGTCTTACCTGAAGAGACATACATCATAATTAAGGCCTCTGGGTTCCATTTAAGAAAATGCTAGAACAGCTCAATTGCTTTGCTCCCCGGCACTTGTAGAATTTTTCCTTGTTGTTGCATTATTATAATACTGAAAAGTATTACTGCTATTGTAGGGGCTTCAGTGTCTTAATATAGAAGGGGAAATGACCTCTGCACCTTGAGCTTCCTTTTCAATTTATATTAATACTTGAAAGGAGAAGTGGGTGCAGGGGCATCCTGTAAATATACAAGGCACAGTCATGTATGCTGCAGTGCTTCAAGCAGGCCAAACCCTCTGCATCTGACAATTTCCCAATGCCCTCTCTTGAGGACACAGAATCTGGCGAATGAGCAGCTGCTATGCTGAGGAGGTGGCAAGGCAAGCTGACAGCAGAAGCAAAGCATGTGGTTGGTGGGTGAGAATGTACCAGGGGAAGAAAATTGGCACAGAAAGAAAGAGACTGAAAAAGGCCCACAAGTTACATTCTGAGAAGGTGGCCCACCCCGTGAGCATGGTACAGTATACCCCTAGATGTCTCCTTGGTGTTATTCATCTGCAGCCATAGCTCTCAAACATGAATATGCATACGAATCACCTGGAAATATTGTGAAAATGCAGATCCTGACTCAGTAGGTCTGGGGGGGAGCCAGAGTCTGAGCTTCTCACAAGCACCCAGGTGATGCTGATACAGTCTGCGGAGGACATTTTAAGTACCTCTGTATTACATCAAGGTTTGGCAAACTAAGGTCTGCAAGCTAAGTCTGGCCAGTTGCCCGCTGTTGTATATAAAATGTGATGGGAACATAGGTATGCCCAGTCATTTAATATTGTCTATGGCTGCTTTTGCATTATGACAGAGGGCTACAAAAGACTGTATGGCCCACAAAGCCTAAAAAGTATTTACTATCTGGCCTTTCGTATGAAGATGTTTTGAACCCTGGAAACTACTTAGCATTGGAGCTAAAAAAGAAAGCTTGTTGGGCTGAAGGAACTTTTATAAATTTCAGTGAATAAGAAGGAAGTTCTTGCTTTGACAACAAAAAAAATGATCATTTTATATAAAATTAAAGGAGATTTATATTCTGTCTATAAGTGAACTAAAGGAGAAACAGCCCAGAATTCCATGGTTCTAGAGGAGATACCCTAGTCCCCTAAAAATATTCTCCAAGGCTGAAGAGAACTAGCAAAATTTTGTGTATTGCCCAATGTTGACCATAAATTAGGTTCAGAACTACATAAGTTTATGAATCCATCTTAGATCAACTGAAAATAATGTGCCTCTGCTCTTCACCACCTCATTAAGGCTTTTTGTTTTTGTTTTGTTTTGTTTTGTTTTGGGTACTAGAGATTGAACCCAGGGGCATTCTACCTCTGAGTTACATCCTCAGTCCTTTTTATTTTTTATTATGACACAGGCACAGGGTCTCAGTGAGTTACTGGCTCACGTATTTGCTGAGGCTGATCTCGAACTTGGGATTCTCCTGTCTTAGCCTCCCAAGTACTGGGATTACAGGCAAGTGCCACTGCACCTGGCTCTCATTATGGTTTCTTTAGCTGAGAAGAGAGTTCTTTTCCTTCAATGAGGAACCTACAACAACAGTAATTCAACCTTAATCTTGCATGACACAGAATCTTTCCCAAATAATTTTTCACATGCAATATAACATTTAATCTTCACATTAATCCTTCAATATAGCTAAATTCATAGAGTTTAATGCAAAGAAATACTGACATAAAGTCTTCTTTTAATGAGCTCATAATTTAATAGGAAAGTCAGTCATAGAAATAAACATCAACACAGTGTGATAAATGCTAATAGAAGGGTCAGTGGGACACAGGTGTGGTTTGGAGGAGCATGAGCTATGGTGGGCTGCCATTTCAGAATTTACCTTGCAGGTCTTTAAAATAGAGTAGGAGGTAGTAAGGAATGAGAAGAGTGTCAGAGCAAATAAACAATGTTAATAATCAAAATCTGGGAGTCAAAAAAGACAATGGTGGATTTTACAGAGAATGTTCTTAAGTGGTAGATTTCTCATACAGGAAATTTTAAAAATTGAGGCTCAAAATTAATACAGATTAACTAACTGCTGACAGCAAGACTTACACTGAAGTCTTCTAACCCCAAACATTGGCTCTTTTATTCCTATGTTAACTTTGCATGGATTATTTTTTAGAGATGACAATGTAATATGGACTTATGATGACAGTTGTGATGATAACGATGGTTCAAGTCCACAGAATACATTTCCTATGTGTTAAACCCTGTCTTCCAATTAAAATCTTTCAAATCTTTTGAGGTGTCCAACAAAAGAATAAACTATATCAGAAATAATGAGCTCTCTCTTCTTAAAGGAAGTGCTTACGTTGAAGCTGAATCCACCCAGAAGTTCTGTAGCAGAGAATGCTTTGTGTTGGCTGAAAAGTCACACCAGATGCATCTCCTCTCAAAAGAGCCAATGAATTTTTCAAGGCCACATATTACTCAGTGGCTCAGACAAAGCTAGAATCTACATTTCCTACTTCTCTTTTTCTACCCACCTTCTTCTGTTGCAACTATTAATATCAAAAGTAAAAGATGGGATAATTAACGAGGGATCGAGCATTGTATTCCTAGCAGTAGAATGGAGTTCAGTATGGACAGCAATATATAAATATCTGTAATTATCAGTGCAACCCTGTGAGGGACTTACTGAACCTAAACTGAACAACTGAGAAATTTCTTCATTCTCTCAGTCATTAATATACCATTCTCCAATTACTTTTATATGCCAGTTAGAATTTTTCTTGAGTCCTATTTCAGGTACCACCCAAACAGTATATATTATGCTTAGGCCTTATTTCATTGCTACTCTAAAAACAAACAAAAAAAATCAGATATCAATTTAGCTATGGAATATGTATGAGGAAGCTGAGTGTGTATGAAACAAGATAGAGTGAAACCCCAGGGAAAGATATGGTCTTTCATTTTGCAGCATATTGAAGTACTTTTTAATACGAGGGATTCAGCCACATGTTTTCTTTATGGAATGACCTATCAACCCAATCCTTTTTCCAACATAATTCAAAAGCACTTACTGCACATCTCTGCTCTGAGCCTAGTTCCCCACCAGGCACGTGAGTAAAAAAGTAGTTTATAATGAGCTTGGTACTGTAGCGTCGAGGGGTTCTACTCTCATGGAGATTTGCAGGCACGCAACCAACCACTGGAGAAAAACAACAAGGCCTTGTAAAACAGAGGGCCAAAAGAAATGGAATGGAAATTAAGTGCTACAGAAGGGGATTCAATATTGAATGGGAATTTCAATTGCATTAATTTTCATGTTCCAGCCACATTATAGGTCGCCTAAAATAACCCCTGCTAATCAATTAATTTATTCTCTCTTGACCGCAATCCACTTGTGCATCAGCTCTCAGGCCACGTAATCGTCGTACTGGAGCCACGCTCCATTTGGCTGAGTTTAGCTGGTCTACTGTGGCTACGTTATGATTTCAATTCTTGTTCCCTGTAATGCTTCTATAATGCAAAACCTAATGATTTTTTTCTTTAACCTGCGTGGTCTCCCAAGGTGGTGCATCTGATCCAGTCTCTAAAGTAAGGTAAAGAGTATAGTTTGGAGGTCAGCACAGCAGGTTAGGAAGCAATAGAAACAGCTGTGCAGTCAAAGAAAGTGCTTATGATACTTTTGAAACCGTCTTTGGTTTTCAGTGCTGGAAAAAATAGAAATGAAACTGAAGGTACTAATGATACTCCTCACCCTTGTGCTAAATATAGATTTTCATAAATTAGTCAAACACAGCTCGAAGGGGCTGGTTTACCTTGAGGTTAATCTCAGATGAGAAATTAATGTTTAATTAATTTTAGTCAAGTTAAGAGGTGGCAGATATGCTTCCTTTATTTTTGTTTAATTGGCATCTAACTATAAAGAGGTCATTTATTCATTTGTTTCTCAGTAAATATTTGTTTAACTATATGAAACCATTTTTTCAACTAAAACAAAACTCATTAGAAAGTTCTGTATTGAATTTATTTTCTTAATTTTAGGCATTTGCCTAAATTCTCCAGTGATAGCATCCTTGCCTTGAGAGAATATTTGAGGAAATATACATTAGAAATATTTGCCACCTGTAACCACTTTCTCATTAGCAAATACACCAAATCTGTGCATTTTGAATTATAAGTGACTTTGACATAACAAAGCACCATTACAGATTAGTTGAAGTAATCTTTAGTTTACAGATTATACCATAACAAATGGGCTTTGTTGGTAATTGGTCATTTAACTGTCATCACTCCATATTGTTATTTTTTTGGTCTTCAAGATCAGTGATTCTTACATTTGCCTGTACGTTGGAAGCACCTGGAGAACCTCAACGCTACTGAGGGTGATCTTCACTCCCAGAGAGATTGATTTCATTGGTCTGAGGTCAGGCCTGGTGCTTAATCCATTCAAGATGCTATAACAAAATATCTTAGACTAGATCATTCATAAACAACAGAAATTTATTGCTCACAATTCTGGGGGCTACTCCAAAATCAAGGTACCAGCAGATTTGGTGTCTGGAAGACACTTGACTTCAAAGACAGTGCCCTCTAGCTGCATCTTCATGTGGCAGAAGGAACAAGGGAGCTCCATAGAGCCTCTTTTATAAGGACACTAATGCCATTCATTAGGGCGGAGTCCTTATGACTTAAGTACTTCCAAACACTCCAGTTGGTTATCGGGTTCCAACATGTGAATTTTGAGGGGGCACCTACATTCAGATCATAACATCCAAGGTTTCTTTAAGCACCGTAAATGTTTCAAATGTGTGCTCAGGATTAAGAACCAGTACTGTAAAATATGAAACCACAAACATCTGATCATATCCCTTCTTTGCTGACAGCACATCAGTGATTCAAGAATCCTGATGACTAAGGGGTAAAATCCAGAAATCCTAACATGGCCATCAGTGCCTTCAGGGAGCTAACCTGTGTTTCTACCTCTCCCCCTCTGCCCAGCCCTCAGCAGTATGCTTTCACTCTCAAGTCTGACTCCAGTCCTTGGACAAACTCTTCCTTCTGCTGGAACTCTCTTTCCCCACCTCTTCCTCTAGCTAATTTCTACTGATCTTTACTTTTGCTTAAAGTATCACTTCCTACGCCAGGCGTGGTGGCACACGCTTGTAATCCCAGTACTTGGGAGGCGGAGACCGGAGGATCTGGGTTCACGACCAGCCTCAGCTACTTAGTGAGGCCCTCTGCAACTTAGTGAGACCCTGTTTCAAAATAAAGAATAAAAAAAATGGCTGGGGATGTAGCTCGGAGGTAGAAAGCCCCTGGGTTCAATCCCTGGTACTGCAAAAAAAAAAAAAAAGTGTCACTTCCTCAAGAAGAATGCTTTTGATCCTACCCCATGACTCTCACCCTAACAATGTTTCCCTGCCATACCTAACACCTCACTTTTCATTATGTGAAACTGAGGGGCCATCTTTCCAGTACCTAGCACAGTGCCTGGTAACTAATAGGAGCTCAGTAACTATTTGTTATTGGATCAGTCAGGGTCCAGTAGGAGAAAAGAAGCCTCACCAGGAATTTGAATAGGGACATTTTATATGACAAATTCTTAATCAGTAAAAGATGATTGACTGTTTGTTTGTTTGTTTGTTTGTTTGTTGTGGTACTGGGGATTGGACCCAGGGACATTCTACCTCTGAGCTACATCCCCAGCCCTATTGTTTATTCTTTATTTTGAAACAGGGTCTCACTAAATTGTGGAGGGCCTCACTAAGTAGCTGAGGCTGGCCGCGAACCAGGATCCTCCTGTCTCAGCCTCCCAGGTACTGGGATTACAAGCGTGCACCACCACGCCCAGCAATGATTGACTATTAAATAGGCAAAAGAGGACTCATGGCTAGTATTGGGAGCAGTTATGCCCCAAGGTGAAAGACAATACCCAAAAAAGGAACTAAAACTTCTGAAGAGCACCAACTCACTCCAAAAGCGGAGATTTAGACCTTATTGGACAGGGTACAGCTGCAACCTGCTGAAGAGCAGAAAACTTCACAGGGCTGTAGGGCAGGGCTGGTCTGGGGGAGGTCATATATTGAGATGCTGGCAACATTCACTGGGGTGTGGTCCACAAGAAGATTCTTACTGAGGTACTAGAGAATCTCACTGGAGTTTGAAGACCCCTGGGCCTCCCACTCACTGCTGAAGGAGAAAGAGAAAAGCAAACAGCAAAGCCTTTCTTCGATATGCCTGTAGTGTCTCTCTAGCCCCTTCTATTGACAAAACTCAACATGGAAACAGCTTTCAAAGGTGAAATGCTTATAAGGTCCAACCCCAGAATCACAAAGTAGAGCAAATAGCAGTGGATATAGATAGATGATGATAGAGATGGATTAGATAGATAGATGATAGATAGATAGATAGATAGATAGATAGATAGATAGATAGATGATAGATAGATAGATGATAGATAGATAGATACCCCTAGTAAAAAGAAAGAAAATATGAATTGCTTCACAAATGTAAGAACCAACATGTTCAAAAGAAAAAATAAAGGCTTGATATTCACTTTCCTCCTATTACATTTCTTAGTATGTCTTTTTTTCTTCAAAACTCAAACTATACTGATGATTGCCCTTTAATCTCTCCATGTTAGAATTGTACCTCTCTTGCCATGGATCCAAAAAGCAGGCAAATCTTGGATTAGGAACTTGATGGTTGTGTTTAAATGAGAGATGGACACTAAATCCCTTCAATTTCACTTTTCAGGAAATTCTGGTGGCAATGTTGCAAGCAATGAAAAGGCATAAACCAGAGAAAATAAATTAATCAGAATATTGCTTGTCATGCTTTCATATCATTAAGAATGCTTGAGTGCCAAATGAAAGCTTTGATGCAAAAATTAGAGCACAGAATTGCAAGATTCTTTTGATCTTTAATCAGTGCTTATAACTTCTGCAGAACATCAACTGTGGCAAAGAATTATTAGTCTTCTGCTATATTTAAACCTCTGCTTTATTTAATAGGCAAATAGTGAAAATAAAATGAACAAAGCAAGAATATGATCTTTAGTTGAAGTCAGGAACTGAATAAATAACCATCCATTTTTGCCTATCTCTTCACACAATCATGTAATTAACTCAGAATCAAGCGAATTTTTGAAAGCAATTAAATGTGCTTAAAAATACCCATGAATTTTTGGAGGTACAAAAATGGCAGACCCTTTTGGAAACCTTTCCAAAGAGCAATTAAATAGCATCCATAAATAAATAAATAATCAGATATATAGAAAAAGCTTTATTCTAAGGATATCAGCCATGCAATATTGATAACCCACTCCCATCCCATGAAAAGAAACAAAATCATCAATAATAAAACTGTGCTACCATTCCATGGTAGACATTCACACCACCAACTAAAATGGCATGTACATTTGCAGGAAAATGGACAGACCTGGAGAACATTATGGTAAGTGAGATACATTAGCCAGTCACAGAAAGTGAAGAGCCATATGTTTTCTCTCATATGTGGAAGCTAGGAAGTAATCTGGATATGAGAGGGACTTCAGATAATGGAACCCCAGTGGAGTGAGGGAGGTGCTCTAAGGGAGGTGGGAGGGGGGAGAGGATTAATGAAGGAAACACTCTCATTGACATTATGAACATATATGAGAATACCAATGCCAATCTCAATATTATGTATGGGGAAGGGGGGAGTGGGGAGGGAGCCAGGGGAAGCTAAGCCATGCACACTAAGTGCTGTGTGCATGTATGTCACTATCACCATGAACTACATTAGGATGTAAAACTATACATAAATGTATTAAAAATAAAAGTGAAATCTTAAAAGTTAAAAAATGACATGTAAAAGACTTGCAATTAACACAAGAAAATGATTATCTTATAATCATCTTGTATTAAGTGGGGAGAAAGTAGATACATAATTATGTCCCTTGAATAATCGCAACTAAAAAGTGCATAGGAGAAAGCCTGGTAGGCTTTTTAATCTTTTTTTAGGATGATTTTGTGGAAATACAGATATTAGATTAAAAAGGGAAGCAAATTAAAAAGTGACAGATTGTCTTCCATAAAGATATTAACCACATATACTTTCCTACTAGCAGTGCATGCTCCATATTTTCTGCATATTCTATAATGATCATAGATAATGTATATATTGGGAAAAATAGCTTTATATTTTGTTTTAAAACTTTCAGAGTTCAGTTCTACAGATAGTACCCATACTTTAATAAATAGAATAAATTTAGTAGCATAACTGTCTACTTCTTGCATAGCTCCCAAATATCCTGAGAGTAAAGGATCATGTCTGGGGTGTCAAGCTGTGTTTAATTCATCCAATCACCATATTTAGTTAAGCAAATATATGAACAAATTGATAATTTAGAGGCTGTGGTGCCTCATGTGCATAAATAAATATGAAACTAGGTAAAGAAAGAGGGAGAAAGAAGTGCTACCAGGGAGTTAATGGACCTACAGGTGTTCACTGTGATTCTGAAAGCATCTAAATAGGCAGTGGGCAGTAGCCACTCTGAATGGAACCCTAGAAAACCTCTTGTTAGACATGCAAAGAAAATCATGGCAGAGTCTGAAGGGTGCTAGTTCTATATTTTCCCTTTGTTTCATAGAAGGATAATCCTCCTTTCAGTGACACCCAAATTCAGGAATGTTTTCTATTGTCCACTCTTCATTCATGAGATAACATTTGCTAAACAACCATCAGGTTCCACGCCTGAGACCTGATGCCAGTGGTAAAACAAAAACTTCAGACAAAATAAATTTAATAGAGTTTATACGAAAGAATGATTCATGAATTGAGCAACACTCAAACCCAGGAGAGGCTCAGAGAGCTCTACTCCAGAAGCATGAATAGTGGCTTTCGTAGACTGAAGGTAGAAGTCAAGAAATTACTTGAGTGGCTACAGCTAGGTGTTTGCCTCATCCTAGTGTGACTGGATGGGAGGTGCTTGCTATAGAACCAGTTGGCCGGTTGGAGGGCTGTGACTGGCTGGAGCTCCATTCAAAATTTATCAGTTCCAAGGGATGCCTCTAAATTTTGGTTTGCTTGCATAAGGGTTCTGTCACAGAAACAATTCTAGGCTAATGATCTCCTAGTGATTTTGCTTTACCACCAGAAATACATACATTTTTAAAGATAAAATAAGACTTTAAAAACAGTATCTCTAAATTCAACGTGCTTATACTTACACTCTAGTAAAAGATATAGCCAAATAATCAGAAATCAAAATTCAGCTTCAGTAAATACCTAGAAGCAGAATAGCTGAATCATATACTAGGTGTATATTTAATATTTTAATTAACATTCAAATTGCTCTATAATATATATGTAATGATATCTCATTTCTTATTTTAATTTTCCTTATTGACCAAGAATATTGAGCAATTTTTTATAACGATTTCATGAAGTATCTGTTCAGGTCTTCTATTATTTAGTTTTGAGGGTCCTTTGTATATTCTGGGTACAAGTTGTTTTGCATATATATGCTTTGCAATTATTTTTTCCTCCTCTGTGGCTTATCACTTCATTCTCCTAACCTGAACACAAATGGTCCCAGCCCTTGATTTGTAATAACCAAAAAATGGAAGCAATACAAATGTCTATGCACAGGGGAACGAATAAACAAATGGTGGCATATCCATATGATGGATTACTCCTCAGTAATAAAAAGGTATGAACTATGGATACAGCAACATGGATGAATCTCTAAATAAGTGAAAGAAGTCAAACAAAAAAGAACACATAAGGGCTAAGGATCTAGCTCAGTGGTTGAGCACTTGCTTGGCATGTGTAAGGCCCTGGTTTCAATCCCCAGTACCAACAAAAAAGCACATAGTGGATGATTTTAGTTATATAAAACTCTAAAAAATTCAAACAAGTCTAGAGCAACAGAAAGCAGATGAGTGGTAGCTTGGGGAAGCCAAAGGTGGATAGACATGAGGAAATTTTTGAAGGTGATGGATAGGTTCCTCATCATGATTGTGGCGATGGTTTTACAGGTGTATTCATATGTCAAAGCTTATCAGATTGCACAATTTAAATATGTATGTCAGTTACACCTCAGTAACTATCAATAAGCACTTATAGTTAGCTATAGAAGCTCAGAGAAGGAACATCTAGTCTTGACTCATGCTCAGGGAGTCTTCTGGAAACAAATGGCACCCATGCTGAGCCTTGAAGAAAGAGGCCAGAGAGGCAGTGTGTACATGCTATCCCCTCAGATCCTGGACAACAACAGGCCTCACAGTTATTTATAGCTTTCTCTCTCTTTGAGCCTACAAGTGGCCTTGTTCTGTGTTTTCCTAGATTTTGTTGTTGTCTGTTTGGCATTCATTCATCAGAGGGCCAACTGTAGTAACTATATTTATTGTCTGTGGGTTTTTTTTAATTTATTTTTGCGGTACTGGGGATTGAACCCAGGGGCATTCTACCTCCGAGCTACACCCCGGCCCTATTTTTTATACTTTAGTTTGAAACATGGTCTCACTTAGATGCAGAGGGCCTCGCTAAGTAGCTGAGGCTGGCCGAGAACCCAGATCCTCTGGTCTCCGCCTCCCAAGTACTAGGATTACAAGCGTGCACCACCACGCCCGGCTTTGTCTGTGTTCTTGATGCCCTGACATTTGGAAGCCTTACAGATCCCAGGAAAGAGTGCCCTCTTAGGAATAGTTAATTTCTAAAAAATTACAATTCCTAATTATTTTAGGCAAATTGCAATAACAACTTGCCAAAGAGCCTGCCTTTCATATGCAAACCAAACAATCCTGAGCCAATCTTCCCCTCCCCCCCAACTCCTCATCTCCCACACAAGCCATTATTTCCCTCAGCTAGGGAGACCACCACAGTCCAAGACCACAGTTAAGTATTCAAACTAGCCAGTCCTACACTGTTTCCCTGTTCTGCCTCAGTTTCTACAAGGAAACTTAGAAAAGCCCATGGCCTAAGCATTTCCTGACTCCTGCTTCTGGTTCTTAACCAAAATTTGCACTCCTGTGGCCCTGTGTGGCAAGCTGGCCTCTCTTTTCCAGGACCTGAGTAACAGACTTTTTTTCAAAGGTATTGACCTCTCTATGTTGTCACTCACACACCACTATAAATAAGAGCAGAAAACAAAACACCTGAGAGTCCTTCTCAACATAGTTGGGGGTACTAATCTAACAGTATTGAGATGAGAGGTGAAGTCTCTTGCCATCTCTGAAATAGGAGTTATTCAAGAATTTTAGAATAATTGGTTTCCAATTCTGGTTTCCACTTTGTTGTTGTTGTTTATGTTGTTGTTGTTGTTGTTGGTTGTGGTGGTGGTATTTGGTTCTAGGGGTTAAACCCAGGGGCATTCTACCTTCAAGCTACACCCCAGCCATTTTTTAATTTTTTTTTATTTTGAAACAGGGCCTAAGTTGCTGAGGATTACCTCGAACTCATGATCTTCCTGTCTCAGCCTCCCAAGTATTGGAATTACAGGTGTGTACCACCATGCCTGGCTTCCCACTTGCTTTATTATGAAACAGGAGTTGGCTAACCACAATATTGCAATTGTTCTTAGTCCTCATAACAGACTGCATCTTACTAGTTGAATGTAGGCTTCTCTAAGAGCCTAAGGTGGGAATTCTCATGCAAGTGATTGATTGGGGAAGTGCCCTCAGGAGACAAGCAGCAGGGAAGCCTGGGCAGTGCAGCTGAGTAGAGCTGCCTTCTCAGCCAGAGCCTTTGTTTAATCTGACCTCACTGGGGACTCTGGAACAAACTATAGAAATCTAAAAATCAAATGGAATCTGCAATGTATAATAGAGACAAATTAATAGAAAAGACCCAAAGCATACCAGAAACTATCTGCTCATGCAAGGGAAACTCATAGAGCCATGCAACCTCACTTTGCCATGTGCTATATGACCTCTTTGAGAACCAGATTAAAGCCATAGATCCTATTTTCAGAAAAATGTGGAAGTATACACAAATTTACATGTAGTTCCTGAGGATCTGTGGAGACCTTGAAGCCCATGGGTGAACCCCAGCTAAGAGCTCCTGACATGGAAGTAAGGAGAATAAGATAGAGCAGACAAAGAAAAGAAAAGATGCATCACACAGAGGAAAGGAATTGCAGATTCTTCCTCTTTTCTTCACAAAGAAAGGTATGAACAGCTGGTTTCAAAACACTGCCAGGAGTCCAAGCCCTGTCTGAGGACATGCTTCAAATGGTGAATATGCTTTGGAGCTTGCTCTCAGGTGATCACCACCTGGGAAAGATGATTCCAAAGAGGCCCCACCCCTTCAACCTCACAAGCAAACAAAGAACACTCCAGGTTGACGCTTTATAGTAGCACTAGGGATATGGCTTACTTGAGAAGTAACCTATTTGATGTTTATTTTATTTCCAAAAGTTAAACATGTCAATTTGAATGAACTCTTTGTTGAGAGACAATTAGCAGCAAGAAGAGACAATGTGGGACCTATCCCAGCTAGGTCTGTGCTATGAATTGCCTGCAGCAGATCAGTTGTCACTGGGGCAACCCTACAAGAGTCACTAGTCAATGGAGAACAAAAGGTGACAATAAACCTGGAACTGAGAGCCTGCACGCACCTTCCCGGAGGTGAGCTGGGAAGCGCATCTTCATACAAACCCTGCCACTCACTGGTCATGACTCTTGATTTTTCTGTGCCTCAATTTTCTACTGTGTAAAATGAAACTATAGTTACCATAGACCAGCAAATAATTACTGAGTGCCAGGCACAGAGCAAGGCTGGGGGGAGGAATGGGCTGCCCTCTCTCAGTGCCAAGAATTGTCCCCAGTCTTGGCTGAATCTGCTGGGAAAACAATGCTGTCACCTGGCTATTCCACAAACAGGCTGCTGCACACGAAGCTGGAGGAAGTATCCCGACTTAGTTCAGGTTATTTTGTGCCATGCCCTTCCATTTAAAATGTGCAAAGTAAAACCCTTCTGTCTTATTTTTAGAAAAACAAAGAATCTTCAACACTAGTTGGTGTCTCCTCATTGACACTCAAACATATAGATTTCCTTGGGCTCTTTAATTGCAGAAGCAATTTTAAACTCTGTCAACATCGGCCTTATTAACCCAGATGGTGTTCATTTGCACAGCTCTCTACTTAGCACCCGTGTGCTTCCTTTGCATTAAACAGTTGATTCCTTATCCCAGATCGCACTGTCGGTTCCCTCCTAAGACACTTACTACCAGCAACGACTTGCATGGGATGTAGATGAGCTCCTGGAGATGAACTGAAATCCCTCCGGAAGTAGAACAGTGTAGTTTAAAAGAAGTCAGCATCCCACACACCTGCCTATATCCAGAGGGCCAGAGCCATTAAGAAACAATGCGCTTCATCCTGTTTCAACATTGCTGTGCTTGTAAATTGCTTCCTAGTGAATGCAACTCCTGACAGTCACCTGTAATTGATCACCCTGCCTTGGTCCAGTCATTTCTATTGTTTTTATTTGTAATGAAACTGAGAACTGGATTCTCAGCAACCTCTCAGGGTCTCCTAGAAGCTATAACATAAAATTAAAGCTTTTCTACTATACCTATAAAAAAGAAACCTTTTTCTCCCAAAGGACAAGGGTTTGAATTTAGTCCATCTTGGTAATTGACTGGGAGACATTAGGCGGCATACATTCTGACTGCTTAATGAGGGAGTAAGACAAACTAACATTTTCTGAGCGTTTATTATGTATAAATCTCTATTCAAGGGACTTATCTATGCAATCTTGTCCATTTTTATTTTTTTCACAACCAACCTCAGAGAACGGTGTTACTATCAACATCTTGTACCACAGTGAAAACTCAGCATTGACCTATTTAGACAAAATGAAAGTTTGGGCACAGTTTAAACCTCTGCTCTGCCTCTCACTGGCTGTTTGACGGCTGAGTCAGTTTCTTCATGGAAAAATGTAATATCCATTGCAGTAGGATTCCTTTAGTTATAATACAGGAGCTGTTACCACATCATCAGGCACATGAAGACAGTTCCTTTCTAAAGTTCAAGATGTGTGTGTGCACGCAATGCGTGTGAGTTTAAAAACATCATGCAGCCAGGCGTGGTGGCCCAAGCTTGTAATCCTAGTACTTGGAATGTGGAGACCGGAGGATCCACGTTGGCGGCCAGCCTCAGCTACTTAGTGAGGCCCTCAGTTACTTAGTGAGACCCGGTTTCAAAATAAAGTATAAAAAATAGGGCCGGGTGTGTAGCTCGGAGGTAGAATGCCCCTGATTCAATCCCCAGTTCTGCAAAAAAAAAGTAAAAATAAAAAAATAAATAAAAACATCATGCAGAAAAGTCTCATTCCTAATTGGTCTCAAACATAAGACCTGAGCAGATTGTCCTTCGTGCTGTTTTTCCTTTTCCACCTCCACATGTTCTTCTCCTTGCTTTTCTGTATCTTCATGCCACCCTTTCTTCCCTCTTCTACCTCCCCCATTTTCCCTACCAAATGCTATCTCCTTCCACACTGTTTACTTAATTCCCCCAGATGGAGACTATTTGACCCCAAAGCCTCTTTGTAAACTCTATGACACAAAAATCCACGGGACCTCCTAGCATCGTGACACCCACAAGAGGCTACCAGGCCTTAAAGAAGACTGAGCCACTTACATACCAAGGGTTTTGTGTTGCTTAAAACCACTTTATTACATATGTATAATAGTCCACTCAAAGATGGACCTTGTTAATTTGAGATGAGTATATCATATCCACATAATCCCTCCTAGTCCATTTCAAAACCATGAAGGCAAGACCAGTACCGATACCCTAAGGGCGACTGATAATCACACATGTGACTTCTTTTGGTTCTGCTCAATTACTGCAATCACCTTGTTTCACTAAGTATCGACATGCAATTTTCCATGCCTGTTTTCTTTCTTGGTCTTTGTCTACTTATTGGCTGGAAAATCAATGTATGCACTCTACTCTTGCACCTCATGAATCTGAGAAAATTGAGGGAACTAACAATTCTGTGGCACAATTCCCTTAAATACCGAAAGGTACAGTTGCAATCAAAGCCCATAGTTACCATGGCTATGTTTTCCATTTTGTACCAAATATCACAGTGATAATGGTGTCAGCCTCCATGGAGTGCTCTCCATGTATTTGGCATGTGCTAAGTCATTTTACAACCACCCTGAGAGGCAGATGTTAGCCTTATTCTGTAGATGAGGAAACCAAGATTAAGTAGCTTTGTCAAAAGTGAATATGAATTGAAAAGGAATAAGATAATTTCTAAGGAAGAGATGCATGAGCAATTGAAGTGAAACAATCATGGGCTTCACTCTGAATAACCCTGAGGTCACATCCCAAGCACTCACCATCTGAAGACCCAAGTAGAGCCTGGTGAAGCCTCAGTTTTCTCATCTCTAATGATAATTCTTATTACATACCAATTACTGTGGGAGTAAGTAAGATAATATAGATTCTGGACCATATGAAAACCTCTGCAAGTGTTTATTACCTTCCTACCTTGCAATGAGCTTATATAGAAAATATGACAGGCTCTATATGTTATCAAACATTTTAATTCTGTTATCATATAACCAAGCCAGCTGGCCTTTCAGAGTAATGTTCATTTCCATGTGCTAACCAATTTTGAAAATACGTATTTATTATCCAGACACCCTTTAGGACTATTACACTTTCATGGAGATCTATCTTAGTTCACAGACCATTGGCCCAAGTAATCATTAAAAGCTAATAGGAGTATGTTTTGTCAATTCAGTTGTCATGCATGAGCCTAAGTCTTTGCACTACAAATCTTCTTGCAGCATTAAAAAAAATCGTTGCATATTTTGGCAGTGGATTTTTAACTTACTTCTATTATCTTTCTCTGCTTAAGAATGAGAGTGAGTCAACTCCAATGACCCATCTCCCATATGGTAATTTTGTCAGTCTGTGTAAGCCCTCCCAGACCACACGTCTTGCATGTGCATGTGCAATACTGAGGCTGAATCTGTATGTCCCAGGCAAACTCATATCCTTGAAAATAATGGCTTAAAATAGGAATGCTGACACCACCTTAACTCAGACAGCACAAATGCAGGGCTGTAATTTTCTACGCTACTTAATCTCCTGGTACAAAAACCTCTGTTGCTCAAGGGAATTCTTCATCCAGTCTAGGGGGAAAAAATATTCTCTCGAGGATGTAATAAGTTAACAAACCAAATTAGTATGTAGTAGGGTTTTGCGGCTCTTATCATCCACATTAACCTCAGGGCTCTCCGGGGCTAATATCTTTAGTTGTGCTGTTTTTTTGCTTGCTGTCTCCAGACCACTAACCTTATTTCTCTATGGGGAAATCGAAAGCTCTGTTCTTTGCAAATCTCCCTCTGATTTTCATTCTCTTTGGTGGAGCTAAACCTTCAGTTTCCAAGGTCAAATGAGCTAAGCCCCTTCAGAGAGGAGCTTACTTCAAACTGACACAATAAGGGGCTACTCTTTTTACCAGACCCTTGCACCGACATCATTAAAACACTTCGCCATTTGAAATGCAACTTTCTTCTTCATGCCCGCGTGAGGACATCAGAAATGACGCGTGGAGCAGCAGCGCCACCTACCGGTTTCCCTTAGTAGCAGGGTCATTTTTGCCGCAGTGTTTGTGGGTCTCTACTTTCCTATTAGAGAATGAAATCAGTTCATTTTAGGAGTCGCATAAAGGTCACATGTTGGCCACATGAAGCTCAAAAGCTTTAATATCCTTATTAAAGGTCGCCACCTTTAATATCCTTTCTTTTTATACCCCTGTCTAATGAGATGCTTTATCTTCAGGGTCTAAATTTAGAGATGGAGGGAGAAGTGTGAACCAAAGAATTGTAAATACATGAATGTTTCTTACAGGTTCCTGATGGTATCTTCTTCAGGCCCCTGTGGGTGCTCCTGTTCAGTCTGGTATCTGCCATGTTGACTGATCACAGGACTATTTGCATAGTTGACACCATAGCATATGGTCAGTTTCTGCATCTGTATCAGAGAAAGAAAACAATGGCCCAATAAGTGATTCTTACCTAATGCAGGAAACTGTTTTCTCTTAAGTTATAGGAGGCTGCCTAATAAAATAACACATCATATCATATTGCATATAACATCTAAAATCACAACATCATGGTAAAAATGTTCCAAAATAAGAATTGATGTGACGCTGTGGGTAGCTTCGTGATCACTTGGATCAGTTGGTTGGTGCTGCTGCCAAGGAGGCCAAGGTCATGAATTCAACCCCAAGGGCAAGTTTAAAGATGCTTTTTTTATGGGGAGGGGCAATTCACATTTACTGATGCAAGATGCCTTTATAAACATATGCTGTCCCATTTAATTCTGCCAACTGGTCAATGAACTAAGCATCATCATTCCAATTTACAGACAAGGAAACTGAAGCTCCAGAGATTAAGCCCTTGCCTAAGGTGACAAGCCAGTAAGTGATAATCTTAGAATTCAGATCCATATCTGTACAAATTCAAACCTTGTGTGCTCAACAGTGTCTGGTTGACTTGTCTTGAAAATGAGTCTCCTAGTGACAAGAAGTGCTACATGAGGAGTAGTAAAGCATATTTCAAAAGCCTTGTCTACTTCTGCAGAAATAACTCCATGGGCCTGTTCCTAAGTGATAACATTACTTTCATCAATGACAGGAAAAATACATTAAATACCAGCTATGGCAAAGAAAGCTATAATACACCTTTCCCAAAGAAAAAATTACAACTCATTCCAAAACCTACAATAAACCTGTTCTGCCCTACCCACCTCTCATTCAGTGGATTACATCATATGATTTTCATGTTTCAAAATAATGAAAAAGATATTCTGCATTCTCAAGATTTTGGAGTGACATATCTCTAGAAGATTATAAGTCAAGTATTTATCTTATTTTCTTTCCTCCTTTCTTTTTATAAGACAGAAGGTCTCAATATGTTGCTCAGGCTGGCCTCAAACTCCTAAGCTCAAGCAATCCTCCTGTCTCAGCCTCCCAAGTGGAGGTTCCCAGGGGCACACTGAACCTGGATAGGTCAAGTATTTATTGAAGTCAGTATATATATATATATATATATATATATATATATATATATATACACACATTTGGGAATCAGCATTGTCCCCACCTCTGCATTGAAATAGCTTTTTCAAGATCACCAATGACTTCCACCTGTAAAACTGAGCAATTCTCTGTCCCCAATACCTCAGAGAGAAGTGATCCCAACGTCACAAGGGACTGGGCAAGGATGAACCCTCCCTTCTTAGCCTAATGGAGCAATGAGCTCTTTTTACAGCAGGTGACCTTTAGGATGCATCATTGCTTTTTGTATTACAAAATAAAACACATGTAAATATTAAAATTACAGTAAAGAATTAGGATGAACATGAGTATCACCCATAAACCCATCATTGGATGACCAGTTAACATTTTGGTATATTTCCTTTGTGTGTGTGCATCTGTGTACATCTGTGTAAGAGACAGCTAAATGATTTTTTTCTATTTTCTATTTTGAATATTTCCTTTGCATATGTATTCTGTGCATATGTATGTATACACCTATACATATGTATATATGATATATGCATATAGCAAGATGGAGAAAATGTTTTAATCTTGATAGCTAAAACTACAATTCATGTCAAAAAAATCACAGACCTTTGAAAATAAACTTTGTTAAGTGCTTTTGGTAGGAAGCAAGACTTTCCCCCTCCCCTTATCCTCCCATGCCCTTATCCTCCCTACCCAACCCAAGAACTAAGAATGAGTTGGTTTTGAGTCTTAGAGGAAGAGGGAAAATTATAAAATGGAAGAAAGGATTTAGGACTTTTGACCTTACAAGACAGAAAGACCTCCCATGTTTTTGGATAGGAAGAACAAACATCACCAAAATAAGCATAGTACCTAAAGTGATCTATAGATTCAATGCAATCCCTATCAAAATACCAATGTAATTCTTCACAGAGCTAGAAAAAAGGTCCCACAATTCATACAGAATAACAAAAGGACACAAAATAGCCAAAGCAATTCTGAGCAATAAGAGCCATGCTGGAGGTATCAGAATACCTGATTTCAAACTATACTACAGAGCTATAGTAAAAATACCATGGTATTGGTACAAAAACAGACAAATAGACCAATGGAATAGAATATAAGATACAGAGGCAAATCCTCACATTTATAGCCAGATGATTTTTGACAAAGGTGCCAAAACATACACTGGAATAAAAGCAGACTTTTCAATAAATGGTGCTGAGAAAACTGTATATCCATATGTAAAAGAATGAAATTAGACCCCAGCCTCTCACCCTGCACAAATGTCAACTCAATTTGGACCAAAGACCTAGGAACTAGACCAGAAACTTTGCAATTACTAGAAGAAAACATAGAAGCAACTCTCCAACACATAGGTACTGATATAGACTTCCTCAATAAGAACCCAAAGTGCAGGAAATAAAATCAAGAATCAATAAATGGGATGGCATCAAATTAAAAAGCTTTTGTACAGCAAAGGAAACAATCAAGAGTCTGAAGAGAGAGCTTACATAATGGGAGAAGATCTTTGCCAGCTACTCTGGTAGAGGACTAATATCTAGAATACATAAAGAACTCAAAAAACTTCCAATAAATAAATAACCCAATTAAAAATGGGCAATTGAACTGAATAGATACTTCTCAAAAGAAGAAATACAAATGGCCAACAAATACATGAAAAAATGTTCAACATCATTAGCAATCAGGGAAATGCAAATCAAAACTACATTGAGATTCCACCTAACTCCAGTTAGAATGGCGATCATTAAGAATACAAGCAATAATAAATGCTGGTGAGGATGTAGGGAAATAGGAACTCAATACACTGTTGGTGGGACAGTATGGAGGTTCCTTAAAAGATTAGGAGTGGAACCACCATATGACTTAGCTATACTACTCCCTATCTTTCCAAAAGAATTTAAGTTAGACTACTTATAGTGATACATGCATACTCATGTTTATAGCAGCACAATTCACAATAGACAAATTATGGAACCAACCCAGGTGTCCATCAACAGATAACTGGATAAAGAAAATGTGGTGTATATACACAATGGTTCTTCAGCCATAAAGAATAACAAAATTATGCCATTTGCAGGAAATGGATAGAACTAGAGAATATTATGCTAAGTGAGATTAGCCAGTCTCAGAATGTCGATATTTTCTCTTATATGTGAAAGCTAGAGAGAAAATAGGAAACAAAAGGAACTTCTGATGAATGAGAAGGGAGAGCAGTAGAATAGTGGAGTGGAATAATTGGGGGAGAGAATTGGGGAAGGGAAAAATGATGCTTGAAGGGGACAATTCAAATAATGTTATGTCCATATATGAAGGTATCACTACCCACCTCACTAACATGCAGGGGAGGGAGGAGGGGGAGTAGGGTAATATGTAGAGGGAAATACACCACTAAGTTGCTAAGTTGCTAACACCACTAAGTTGCTATGGTTTGAGGCCTGCGATCCTCCTGTCTCAGCCTCCCAAGTCCTGGTATCACAGGTGTGCTCCACCATGCCCTGCTCACACTATAGTTTCTACCACCTCCCAATAGTCCATTCAATTATAAACCCACCAATAGATTAATCCATTGATGAGATCAGATCCTCATGATCCAATCAGTTCCCAAAAGTTCCAGTTGTGAACACTGCTGCATTGGGGACTAAGACTTTAACATATGAGCCTTTGAGGGACATTCCAAACCCAAACTATAATAGTTGTTATCCACTGCAGTCATCTGACAGGAGCTAAACAACCTTCAGCCAGGTTGCTGGGAAATTTTCCCAAATGTGGAAACATTTACTATATTATGAACAGTAAGTAAGTTAGACTTATGTTCAAGACTTGGAATCCATATTTTTTAATCTATCAAAATCTCAGTAGAGAGTAATTCCCCAAGAGCAATGTAATAGCCAGATTTCTCCATCTCCACACTATAGAGTGTGGGTTTGTGTGTCCACATCAGACAACTCATTAATAATTACAAATCGTTGTTAAGGGCCTCTGGTAATATTTCACATGTGAGCTGTTAAGAGCTTGAGTTAGGATGGTGCAATATAAAAAGAAAAGGTTTAGTCAAACGATGTTAGGAAGCAAAATAGAATTTTTTTTTTAAGACTCAATCACTATCCGGAGCATGAAAGGGAGGGAAGGGGGAGGGAATAGGGTGGGATTGAAGGGAGGGCTAAATGTGCAATGTGTACATGTATGATGTTCATACCCTGACATATATCAAAATGTATAATTACAATGCACCAATAAATGAACATTAAAAAAATAAAATAAAATAAAATGCCATTTCCTCCCCAAAAAAAAGCAAAATAGAATTTTATGAGTGATCATTTTTAGAATTATAGAAGAATAAGGAATAAAATATAACTTCGTATTTCCTAGCGTGGGAGTGGAGAATGAGTAACAGAAATGAAGAAGAGGGGCAACTGGTTTGCATAGAAGATTACAAGTTTGTTTTCTCGTTGTGAAGGTTCCCAGCTAAGGCCCGTTGGGCCAGTGGAATTGGGTAGGAATCAGAGAGAAGCGCAAGATGAAGTTGAGAAGAAAAGTCAGGGCCAGAGCAATGGGCTGCAAGGATTCCACAGGGTCAACTAAAGCCAACAGAGTCCGTAAGACCTCCAAAGGGGAAAGTGTAAAGTTGACATGCTCCATCGCACACCATTTAGCTTACTTGAAGAATTAATTCTTTTATCCTTTTCAAAAAGGATTGTTAGCAAAAAGTTTGGAGGGCCAAAGGGTTTTTCCTTTTATATTTTGGGAAAGCAATCCAACTTTAGGTCATGGATTTCTGGAATACTTGATTCAGAGGATGCAGACAATTTGATCAAATTGCAGGAGGACAAAGGAAGAACTCTAAATGCAGAACCCTGGGCGTGCAAAAAAAAAAGTGCCCTTTAGCAGAAACTAAAGGGCACATTGGTGCCCTTGCTTCGGGCCCTAACCTAAAGAAAGAAACTGTTTACAGTGCTAGGAGGAAATACTTTGTTCTTTAAGCAAGTAGACCTTTCCAGAACCCTAGAGTCAGCTCTTTTGACTGACAAAAAGGAGAGTAAGTAAAAAGGCACACAGAGATAGAAATAAAGAAGGCCAAATGTTATTGGAGCAAAGCTTTAGAGCTTACTAAGTGTCACTAAGGCCTCTGAGAATGTGATTCAGTGTTTTTGTTTGGAATTTAGAAGGGGAAAAAGAATGCATATCTAAAGACAGCAGCATGGCCAACAGGATCTTATCCCAACATTGATCCAATAATCTCCAATAATCACGTGTATCACTGTTCTCATAATGAAGACACTGTGAAAAAAAAGTTTACAAGTGACCATTTCTTTTTTCCTTAAAAAAAAAGGCTTGACACCCCCTAAACTATGTTACCAGTCATATTTCTCCAAATGTGGATCTTCTGAATCAAAATTCCTGGAAGGCTTATTTAAAATGTGAATTCTTATGCACCAGAGAGATGGACTTTTCCTACATTTTCAACTCATCAGATCCCCCTGCACATTCAAGTCTCGGAAACTTGTATGAAGAAATTCTGGTCTTCAAGGCCTCTGGGCCTCATATACTTAAAGGAAAATCCTATTTCTTCTAGTCCTTTAGCTCAAACATTTGCTACTGTGCAAAGTTTATAGGAACAGGGGAATCATTAAATTATATTTCTTAGACTAAGTGAATATAATATTTAGTTTAAAAAATGTTGTGAGCCGGGCGTGGTGGTGCACGCTTGTAATCCCAGTACTTTGAGAGGCGGAGACCGGAGATCCGGGTTCACGGCCAGCCTCAGCTCGCACTCTCTCTGTCTCTCTCTCTCTCTCTTTCTCCTTAGTGAGGCTCTCCACAACTTGGTGAGACCCGGTTTCAAAATAAAGTATAAAAAATAGGGCCGGGAGCGTAGCACGGAGGTAGAATGCCCCTGGGTTCAATCCCCGGTACCACAAAAAAAAATAAAAATAAAAAATGTTGTGATCCCTCAGTTTGTCAAGGCAGTTCTATTATGGGATGGATACCCAATGAGATTTTAGTAAAAAACTTATGCCCAGTAAAAACACATAGAAGCCAGGTGTGGTGGTACACACCTGTAATCCCAGTACTTGGGAGGCTGAGGTAGGAGGACTGCAGGTTGAAGGATAGCCTCAGCAACTTACTGAGACCCTGTTTCAAAATAAAAAATAAAATAGGGCTAGGGTTTATCTCAGAGGTAGAATGCCCCTGGGTTAAATCCCCAGTACCACTAAATAAATAAATAAATAAATAAATAAATCAGTCACACATATACATATAACTACTACCACCACCACCATCATTTAGGAAACTTACAAAATATGTAGTGTCTGTGTTCTCTGTGTGTGTTCATTGCTGTTTTTAATAAAGTACAGCATTTATAATTCTATTTCTATACCAGTTACTAAAAAAGAGAAAAAATAATTTGGACATCGAAGAAAAAGAAGGTAAACAATTAATCTAATAATCCATCAGAATTAGACATTTTTAGCCCTGCATAAGAAAAATACACAATGCAGCAGTCCTATTACCCCAGTCCCCAACATACATACACTAGGTAGGCTTGCCAAGGAATATCTATTTCTATTCATTTCCAAACTTACAAAGCTCAGGTTTATTTTTTAACTCAAACCAAGGCTTTTTCCAAATATGGTAGCTTTTCACAAAACTATTTCCCCTCCTACATCTATGTTCCCAGTGTCAGAAAGCCATAGAGACTGCTATTTTCCAGAGCTGTCATTGTATTCTGTAACAAAGCTCCCTCCCTTTCGCTGAGCTGAACATTAGAAGTGCTCTTAAAGTTTTCAAAGAAATAGGATTTTTTTGCCTTCAGCTGTGGGGTCTGACTTAAGTAATTTTCCTTCTTCCTCTTGATTGAAGCGCATTTTAAGCTCAAAGAACAAGGACTGTAATCCCAATTCTCCTTCAAGGATTCTGGAAATAATAAAACAGCATTACTCAATTCTTTGGGTCATAAGCCATAAAGTCTCAGGACATCAGTGGATACAGAGGTGTCAGGGAGCCCAAGAGAATCTGGTGACCAAGAAGCAAACAGCCCACTGGGTCAACATTGGACACCCTGGGCTCTTCTCCCAGAATGCTGTGGGAAAACTGCATCTAGGATGCAGTATTCAAAGTGACGGGCAGTGGAAAACAGATCCATTAAAATAATATAGACGAGCCAGGCATGGTGGCGCACGCTTGTAATCCCAGTACTTGGGAGGCAGAGACCGGAGGATCCGGATTCACAGCCAGCCTCAGCTACTTAGTGAGGCCCTCCGCAACTTTGTGAGACCTGGTTTCAAAATAAAGTATAAAAAATAGGGCCAGGGGTGTATCTCGGAGGTAAAACGCTCCTGGGTTCAATCCCTGGTACCACAAAAAAAAATAATAATATAGATGAAATTATCAAAGTGGCTTTATAATCTCTCTTGTTTTCTCCTGAACCTGACCACATGGTACAGTTCCTAAAACTCAAGATGCCTTATCAAATCTCTAAGACTTTGCTCATACTGATTTCTTTTGGTATATATATATTTAACTCTACAATGAAAACTTAGTTCTTGTGATGAGCAGGCACTGTGTTATACAGCAGGTGTTCAAGTACAGAAGCATGAATAGCATGTCCTTGAGCAACTTGAAGAACAAGAAACCTCTGTGCCACTCCCCAGTGGTCAGTTTCAGGTGTTCCCTTCTCACGAGAAGGGCTCCCTGACCGATACTCCTGAGGAGGCAGTGTTCTAAGGCGGCCTTCACCATCCCAGCTCCCTGGTGTATATGCCTTGTATAATCTCCCCCCCCCTTGAATGTGAGTGAGAAGAAACTGTGAATATGATAGATATCACTTTCATGATTAGGTTGTATTACTTAGAAAAGATGATGAGATTTTTGCAGATGTAATTAAGACCCTAAATCAGTTGACCATGAATTAATCAAGAGGAAGATTATTTTGGGGAGGCCTGACTTAACCAGGTGAAAGTCCTTAAAAAGAGGAACTGGCTCCTTCCTGAAGGGAGAGATTCTCCTGCTGGCCATGAAGAAGTAAACTACCATGTTGTAAGATGGCCACATGGCAAGGATCTGTGAGTAGCCTCTAGTTCTGATAGAAGCTTCCACTGACAACCTGCAAGATAATGGACTGTAGTCCTGCGAATGCGAGGAACTGAACTCTGCCAACACACTCACAGAATTGAAATGGAACCTTGAGTTTCAGAAAGGAACACAGCTCACCCAACATCTATTTGTTTGTTTTGTTTTGGTACTGGAGGTTGAACCAAGAGGCATATCCAAGCTACACCCCCAGTCTTATTTTTATTTATTTATTTATTTGTTCATTCATTCATTTTTGTTTTGAAACAGGGTCTTGCTAAGTTGCTGAGGCTGGCCTCAAACCTGTGATCCTCCTCTCTCAGTCTCCCAAGTACTGGGATTACAGGTGTGCGCCACCACACCCAGCTTCACCCAACATCTTGATGATAACCTTGCAAGGTGCTGAGAAGAGCGGCAGCTAAACCGTGCCTAGACTCACAAAATCTGTGAGATAATAAATGCGTGTTGTTTTAAGCTGCTAAGTTTGTGGTGACTTTTTACATGAAAATAGAAAACTAATGTAACCCACAAATCCAGTCTACAAATTGCTAAGAACACGGATAATGATAAAAGAAGATGTGGGCCGGGCGTGGTGGCGCACGCTTGTAATCCCAGTACTTTGGGAGGCGGAGACCAGAGGATCCGGGTTCACGGCCAGCCTCAACTCTCTCTCTCTCTCTCTCTCTCTCTCTCTCTCTCTACCTAGTGAGGCCCTCCGCAACTTCGTGAGACCTGGTTTCAAAATAAAGTATAAAAAATAGGGCCGGGGGTGTAGCGCGGAGGTAGAACACCCCTGGGTTCAATCCCCGGTGCCACAAAAAAAAAAAAAGAAGATGTGGCCATGGTGCAGGAAAGATAATACATGTGATATAGAATATTCTCATTAGCTACCAGGATATCTCAATTCTGGACCTGGCTCCACCAACTCCATAAAAGATATTTGTCAAAAAAGTATTTGATATTTATCAAAAAATTTCCTCTCTGAGTCCCACCCCAGTTTACTCACGCATGAAATGAAGGAGCTGAACAAGATGCTCTGAGACCCTCTCTGATCTCCAATATTCTTCAGGCTTATGAATTATGTCCACTACAGCATGGGCCACTCACCTCCATCCACATGCTCACTATCAGCTTCTCAGAGCACCCATGCAATGGGAACTCACAAAGGATAAGATTTTGGAAGAGGAGAAAGAGCCCTGCTTTCTTTCCTCATCTCCTAAATGTCTTCACAGTGCCATGAGAAGCAATACAGAGGTATCACCAAATCTATATAACCTAAAAAGTCATAAAAATACTGGATATCAAGACCTCAAAAGGGTCCCTAGTTTCACAGGAGACCTGTTTACATCTTTGAAAATCTCTATAGGAACCAGGAGTAACTGATTACAGCCCTCTTGCTATTATGACTTTCATGTCTCAAATGATATAATAATAGATATCATTTATTGAGCACCCGATATTCAAGCTTTAACTCAGGTGCTTTATATTACTCACTTACTGAAGATTACATGCTTAGTAAGTCAGGGTGTGAATTCCAACCCAGGTCCATGCCAGGCTACAGCTGGTGCCTTTCCCACTGTATGACACTGACACTGGTGACACTCATTCATGAACTCTCAAGGGACATTTCATGACCACCCATCCATGTGTCAAACCAACCATCCCAGTTTACTGGGATGTTCCCCCAGGATGCTAGACTTTCAGTGCTAAAACCAGAAAAATCCCAGGAAAATGGGAGGAGCAGGTTACCCCAGCAACCTGTGCTCAAGGAAGGATGTAGACCTGGAACCCAGAGGACATGTGGAGATATAAAGTGAAATCCTATATTCAAAGCCTTTTCTGAGAGTCAGAAACTTTATTTCGTTTCTTTGGTGCAATCCCTCAGGCCCTAATCTAAATATGACCAGTCCTAAGTAGGATCTTCCATGCAATCTCGTAGAAGAACTGTGCCTGAATCTAAATTACAGACCCATGTGTCCGCTGCAAAGTCATCTACAGTCCTGTGTCCCTCAGTCTAAAGGATGCCTGGAAGCTGAGCTATTTTTTCCTTTAGCCATTGTTGCTCTGTGATCCACCTCATACTTAAGCTCCCCAAGAAAAACTTCAGACTTTTCAGAGTTGCTTTTGGTCCATTACCAGCCTCTAATTCCAAACCCAGTAAATCTCTTACTGACCTGATAGCAATACAGCAATATCTCAACTCTGGTACATGGTTCTTGGACTTCTCTTTGAACTTTATAACTACATATACTGATGACAATAAAAATAGGCAGGGAAGGCTGTTGACTGAGAGAATATGTAATCTATAATCTACATTCTCAATTATGGGAAACCTCATCCTGGTCTCTCCTTCTAATTCATAATTGACCATAGTATTCAAATGGGCTGGACTTGGGACCTTTGGCCACAGTGATCTGCGAATCAGCATCTCCCACTGATCGAGGCCTATGTCAGGTTCCAAGAGTAGTTTCTCTAAGCAGCTGAACCTCTTAGACATCTTTTATCAGAAGGAAGATCTAATGGTTTACAGTACCATTGTCAAGACAATTCTTTTGTCCTAGATCTCTGAGCATCCAAATGGATGATAACCAAAATCTCTGCTTACCCGATGACCCTGTCTGGAAGCTGAGAGTCTGTTTTGGACTTGTCTTATCCTGACATTTAGCCAGTTCAAGACGAGATGAGCTATAAGCAGCCAGAGAGGGCCATTTCCATTTCCTGCCTCAGCTCACCTATGCCCAGGCCATCACTTCTGGGCTTTAGCATTCCCCAATAAACACAAGTCTTTTTCTCATTTGAGCCTTGAATAACCTGGAAAATAAAACAGAGGAATGGCAGACTAACGTCCAAAAGATCACTATCCATACAGGTTAAATTGGAAAATGTAGCTCAGTAAGGGAGCTAAATGTGTCTGAAAGTGGGACACCACATTAGGCAGATTTGCATATTCCTCTCAATAGAACTAGGGGAACCCCCCCCCCAGAAAACAGCCAAGAATTGACATTCTCTGCTGCCATTCTTCCAAAGTGAGGAGAAAAAAAGAGGAGGGCTGCTTGTCCCCAATTTGCTCTTCTAGAATTTACCAATTGGACAAATCACTCCTCTCCCACTTCTATATGAATAAAAAGAGAGAAGGGTAGGTAGGAGTTATACTGATTTATTATTCCCCTCCACTTTAAGAAACCATCATATCCATCAAGTCCAGCTCTGGGTCAGAAGTGTCCTTGCTCTCAAAGGCAAGAACACTAATCAGGAGTTTCAATGTGTACTGAGAAAATAAAAAGTCAAACTTACTTTGGTAGTAAAACTGTAAGTGCTTTAGGAAGAGAAATGAGCCATGGGGAAGGGATAGTAAGAACTCAGGATACTTCTGAGATGGAGAGAAACCTCAGGCAAAATGAGAGGGATAAGAATAAGATAGCAGAGAGAGGGAGGGTGAGAATTGTATTCCTGGTAGAGAAAAAGGTCAACTATAATGGAAAAGTGCAGAATGATGGAGAAAGTGAAGAGAACCATACTCAGGTGAGAATTAGAGGGGTATATTCTGCTTTCACCAGTCAGAGAAGCTAAGATTTCCACTAATTAGAGAGCCTGGGGCTTCCGCCAATCAGGGTAGCTAGGGCTGAACGCTGGAAGAAACAGGAAGCCTTAGAGGTTCCTTAGGCAGAAGTAATAGGCTTACTGTGTGAATGCTTTTGAAACCCAAATTACAACTACTTAAAACATTTAGTTAAATACATAATCATACTTTTTATCATGAGTCGAGTTTTCATATCTGCACAATCAAAATTTTGACTCTACTATGTAAAAAGCAAAAACAAATAGCTATGGAAAACAGCTTTTTGCAGGACATTTATATTTTCCAAGGAAATTTAAATTTCTGGCAGGGGAAAGCTGTTAGACTGGCTTTGGCAGGCAGTGCAAAGTCATGGTTGGCGCATGGCTGGCGCTCGGTGCCCAGATGTTCAGAATGGCTCTCATGAGGAGGTGCAGAAGCAGAGCAGACCATGGCTGAGCTCATCGAAGGTGTTCTCTGGGCACTAGGGTCCTAAGAATCCCTCAGGAGATGCTTGGGGTTGGCCCAAATCTCCCACGCACAGTTTACTGAACTAAAATTTCAGGGGGAAAAATCCTGAGGCATGAAGCATTACTTAAATCTACCTTCTCTATCAGTCCAATGGGACCTTTTTCAATTTGGCTTGTCACCACCCTGGGCCTCTAGCTGAGGCAAAACTGCAAGAGAGAAAATCCGTTCTCAGAAGTCGTGATTGCTCCTGTCACCCAGCGGCCTTTCCCCTGGCCCTCAGAGCCTGGGGGGGAAAGTGAGCCTGGCTCACTTTGAGGAGTGCAGGATCTTCCCACCTTTCCCATTCCTCCGATTCATCCCTGCCTCCATGAGGGTCAGCTTCACGCTAGCTTAGATAAAGAACAAGAGTTATTTGTATTTGATAATTTGACTCTTACAATGAAAAACTTTTTCCCCATGGAAGGAAGTTGAGCCCCTGAGAAAAACAAGTTTCTGTAAAGAGCTTCCCAGTAAGTCCGGACCCACATCCAGCCTCCACCTCTTCCTGTCATGCTCCTGACTTTGCCCTGCACCTGCTCCTCTCAGTCTGGCTGTATCATCCCAGGCAGGCTTCACTTCTTTCCTTGGCCCCAGGGCAGGAACACCTGCCTCCTATAGGTTCATTGTATCCCACCAGGGTTGCAATATGTTCCTGGTCCTTTTGCTTTGACCTTCTCCCAAGTCTGTGTGAATGCCTGCAGATACCTTTGCCCCGCAGGCCAACACGGCTGTGCTGAGCAATAGTCTCAGCCTTGTCTGTCAGAGGTGAGATCACCAAGCACGGGGCAGGGGCTGGGAGCATGAAAACATGAAGTATACACACCCCTGGTTAGTGCAGAGAAACTCCAGGGGCTAGCTTGTCATTCATTTATTCAATCAACACATCTAGCAAAGCAGTTAACTAAATAAGGCATAAAATACATCCAACCTCAAGAGCCTCAGGTAACAGAATGTGAATATTTAAAGGGAGTTTAGAGGCCATCTGCACAAATTCTTATCTATACTGCGAATGATCTTCCCAATATGCCTGACAGACACTGGAACAGAGGCAGCCCATTTCCCCTATGAACAACCCCAGTTCTTAGGAATTAGTTTTCTACAAGTGAGCCAAGATCTGCTGTATGTCAGTCTATGTCTAGTGTCTACAAGAAAACCTCTGCTCCCCACAAAAATCCTTCAAACATTTGCATAATTCCTTCTTTTTTTTTTTGGTACTGGGGGTTGAACCAAGGGGCATTCTACCTCTAAGCTACACCCTAAGCACTTTTCATTTTTTATTTTGAAATATAAAAAAGTGTCTCATTCAGTTGCTGAGGCTGGCCTCAAACCTGTGACCTTCCTTTCTCAGCCACCCAAGTCCTGAGATTACAGGCATGCACCACCACACCCTGCCGTAATTCCTTCTTGACTGTTCTCATAAGCAGTATTGACACCCAATGGTGGGTTCACTCCTTCTTTATGAAGAACTATTTCTGGGCTCTTTCCAATCCCAATTGCAATGATGGGGACATGCTCTGGCATCTTGGGTCCCCAGGTGATGTGGTGAATGGGTCTGTAGTCAGTGTTCCATAAGTGGGATATATGGTCATTGCAGTGCACAGGCAGGATTTTGCTGTCCCTAAGCTGCTTCTGTGCTTCTCTCCTTGTAGCCTTCAGGTCTTCCAGAGACATAAATGGCCAACAGAAGCAGAGACAAAAATATCTAAGAGAGGCAGGGCAGTGCCCTACATCAGATAGTGAGGACCATGGAGTCAGCCTGACCAAGGATCCTAACAACTTAAACAGTTATTGGCTGGGCAACTTTGAACAACTTGCTGAACCTTTCTGGCTAGTCCTGATTCATCATGCTTGAAATTGGAAGGCTATGCCTTCCTTATCAGATTACTGTGAAAATTATGTTAGATACTACATGTACAAAGAATTGGTGCTACACAAGTGTCCAAACACCAGATTAGACTGGGGAAAAAATGGTCTGTATTGCTAGTTATGGCTTGCTATTGGTCCCTTCTTTCCAGCAGAGACCTAACCACCTGGATTTAAAGGTATTCTCTCTGTTCCCCTGCTGGTAAGAGGAGAAAATATTCATCGTTCCCTTGGTGTGTTAGGTTTACATCCTTGAGAGAGCCCAGTCCCTGCCAGGAGTGGGCATGCTTCTCTGCAAGTCAGAGACTGTCTCTGTCCACACCAGGATTCCAGCTGTGCTCACAGGAGGATAGGGGTTTGGACATGACTCGGGGAGTAGCAGGACTGACCCTCAATGTTTCATCCCCTGCTATTCCATATCCACATCCCCAAGGTCCCATGTGCCCCACTCATAGTGAGGTCACCTCACAGTCTACCCCATTGGAACCTGTGGAATTCCTCTACTCATCTTTAGCTACTTCTTTCTAGTCCACAAGCCCCTGCTAAACACTAAAATATCAAAAGTGATGCTAGAAATTATTTCCTGGAATTGGTCATAGTTATTAGGATACTGAAAACATCAGCCAAGTGTCTCCCTTGTCCTGAAGTGAGACATTCCCTGGCACTTGGGGCTCCCTTAAATTTGAGGCAAAATACAAAAGGCTCAAGAAACATAAGTAACTCCCCCAGGTCCCCTGTGTCAATTCACCTACTTGTTGGATCACCCCACGAGGACATTGCTATTCTGTGTGTGAGTCACTGAAGACAAGGGGGGACATGGAGGAGGGGTCATTGGTGGTCTTCAGAACCAGGCTTGCCCCTGGGTCTTCCTCTCTTGAATCTGGACATTGTGGAGTTGAGCTGATTGACTCTGTGTCCTTGGCAGGCGGCCATCTCATATAAGCCAAACTCTCTGGATGCCTTTTAACATATGTTTATTTCCCTTTTCTGTCCCCATAGGCTTCCTTAAAACTTAGTTGTGTGCTTCAGTCTTAGCTCTCACCTGGCATGTAAGGGAAGGGACACTTGTGCCACACCACTGGCCTGGGACCCTACTGGCAATGCCCATAACCAAGGAAGGGTTTTTTTTTTTTTTGCGGTACTGGGGATTGAATACAGGGGTGTCCTACCTCCACGCTACACCCCCGGCCCTATTTTTTATACTTTATTTTGAAACCGGGTCTCACGAAGTTGCGGAGGACCTCACTAGGTAGAGAGAGAGAGAGAGACAGGGGGAGAGAGAGAGAGAGCTGAGGATGGCCATGAACCCAGATCCTCCTGTCTCCGCCTCCCAAAGTACTGGGATTGCAAGCGTGCGCCACCACGCACGGCCCAAGGAAGGTTTTGTCACCAGAGACTTGGTTATTGTTTAGAAGCAATGACCCTCCTCCTGGCTGCTTGAACTTCCCTTCCTCATCTCTTCTCCAACTTGTCTAGAACATCAGTTTGAGCAGAGGGATAACATGTATTCATCTGACGACTTTTGGTTTCCTATGAATAAATTATTTTGGAGGGAATTTTTATCCCAGAGGGAGCATGATCCCCAACTTTTCCTTCCTCCGCTTTGGGACAATCCTAGAGCACCTCCCTTCCCCCTCCCCACCTGCCTCTCCATTCTCTCTGCCTCTCTCTCAGGCCAGGGCCTTTGCATTTCTCACCAGGCTCCCTGCTAAGCCTTCCAAAGGCATTCTCTGCCTCTAGTCTCCCCACTCCCCTCCCTAGGCATCCCAGGCCATCACCCATCCCTATATCAGGCTGATGCTGGTTGGTCCACACCAACTCCCAGATAAAGGCCAAGTGCTTTCTCAAGGCACAGAAGGCCCCTTGTGAAAATACCAGGGAGTCGTGTTCATTTCCTGAATGCACACTGCCTCCTCTTTCCTGCTACCAAAATCGGCTTCCCCCAGCCTGCCACTTCACCATGCCAACAGCCATCTCAGCCCTGCCTTGATGGAAATAAAGCCTTGCTGTCAGCTTCCTTTCACTCCCTCGGGTTCCCAGGGCTCTCTCCCTTTTCATGATGTGATTTAATGGCAGCCACAAATGACCCAGGTTTCCTGGCTCCCTATTTCCCGCAGAGGTCTGCTTCTCCCTTGCATTCACTCTGGCCTCCTGCCCACAGTTGATCCTGGTCCCATCTGTGGCTGTCTCTATCAAGAGAACAAATGGTGTGAGGCAAAAAATTTTAAAAAATAGTTTTAAATCTTTAAAAAAGAAAAAGAAGAAGAAAGAGGGGAGGGGAGGAGAGGAGAGGAGAGGAGAGGAGGAGGGGAGGGGAGAAGGGGAGGGGAGGGGAGAGAAGGGAAAGAGGAAGGAGGGAGAATGAGAGATTCAATTTCCTTATAGAAAGCCTGGTTCTATTTCTGAATTTTTCCTATATTGAAATACTATGCATCATGCAGAGTACTAAAGGAACACCAACCACAGGGCCTCACATAAAGAGAGAAATAGTTTACGGGATCACCAGCCAGAGGGCCCAAGCCACATCTTGCTGCACCACAAGCTAGAGATGCCCATTTAGTATTTACAGTTGCATTTTCCTTGAACTTGAGCAATCATTCTTTCATTCTTGGGTGCTCCCAGCTAGGACCCTGATGCCTCAGATCCCTCACCCCACCTACCATGCTCCTAAGCCCTCTCTCACCCCATCCTCTCCTGGGTCATTCCCCTGTCCCCATGCCTCTGTCATCCTTCATCCCGGAATGATACAGACCTCTACTTTCTGTCTAAAACCCTGTCAGATCTCAGCAAGCTGCATTAACCTCTGCCAGTCTTCCTTAAGTCATAATTTTAATCAGAAAGCCCAGCTAGTCATGCCAGTCCCTTCTGGTGACTGTCAGGCTTGTACCAAAGCTTGACCAGAAGCAAGCAGCCAATGGGCCAGGAGGTGGGACTGGCTCCTTTGAGAACAGTCCTCTGTCCCAAAGCAAGAGAGTAAGAAAGGAAGAATTCTATTCTTTTTTTTTTTTCCTATCAGAAAGGCTTTCTTATCAGATGCAGAAAAGAAGGAAGAAGTAAAAAAGAGAAAAGGCATCCTGGAGATGGACTAGGAAAAAGAGAGGGAGGACAAGTGGGAGGGGAAAGGGAGGGATGGAGGGGGAGAGAGAGGTGCACTTTTAAAACATGAAGGAGCTAAACTAGAAAATCTCTAATTTTATTTCTTTGTTCCCTTGATGGGCACACACAGAGACACACATAAAGGGGAAGGAACCCATTTAAATAAATGTGTCCCTCTGTTCCTATTTTAACTACTATAAGAGCAGGATGTATATAGCTAAAAACCTCTGATACAAGGGACCCTGGAAGAGCAGCTCCAAGACGTCAGACCCCAGGATCTCTATAGGTTCTTTGTGCCTCATGCATATTTTGTGACCTCGGGAAATACAATTTCAACAGATCTCTGCCCCATGCTCATCCTCTGCTTCCCTTCACCCGCACTGAGTAGCCTGAGACCTTGACGTCCTGATCATGTCAGTCCAGTCCGCCCCACACCTGCTTGAGTGAAGGTGACTAGTGCTGATTTCCAGCCCTTAGGCACCTTCTCTCACCTCCTCTCCTTCTAGCTGCTCCCACTTTTGACAATACTTCCTGGTTGGAACTACTTAGATTGGTTCCTTAAGACTGTGTCCTCTTGCCCCTGAGCTGGTGCATTCTTTTAACACAGAGATCTATCTGACCATAGCCCTCCATTAACCAGGATAACCAGAATTTGCAAAATCACTAGGAGAATCTCCACTTACATCAAAGCAGTGACACTCTCAGACTCAGAACATTTTGAGGACATTCAAGGACAAACATTCCAATCTGATCCAGGTCACTGTTCCCAGATAAAGCTGACACCCAGCAGACCTGTTATTCTCATTGGCATCTCCAAGGGCAATAATAACTTTTCCTGCTGGAAAATTGTTCATTGACCTAAATTTGGTATGTTTTTGTTGCAACTGAAATTAAACATAAGTATTATTTTGACTTTCCAGGAGATTTTGTTTTTAATTACTGTATTTCCCCCAATAACAGACCTCAGCCTTCTGCAAAAGAAAAGAGCAAGGAGTAACAGAACACAATAAACAAAATCTCATTTATGTTGCCCTGATGGAGGAATAAGAATGACTGAAAGTCTTTCTTCATATATCCAGTCACCACTGTTAGCATTGGCCCCCAAATTTATCTGGTTGCATAGGCATTTTATTAAAAAAATTAAAAAGATAAAAAAGAAAATCACCTACATTCCCATCACCCTTATAAAATTTCTATTTTCATTTTTCTAATTCTTGCCTGTAAATGGAAATGAATGCTAGGCAGTTGGGTGCAACTCTGATACAATATTTGTAAACTTTCTTTTATTTTATGCTACAAACATTATTTTCCACTCTTACTATAGACTCTTCACTTACAACTCATAACAGTAACAGAGCAGTCCATTGATTTGATGAGTTTAACTTAGTTGATGCTTTCCTAATATTGGACTTTGAGGCAATTTTCAGATTTTCTCCAAAACAGATAGTGCTACAATGTATATCATGGTGCATAAAGCTTTGTCCCTTTGTCAGATTATTTCTTTAAAAGCAATTCCCAGTAGGGAAATCCTTCCATCAAAGTATAAACTTTTTACAGTTCTTAATATATCTCATCCCATCCCTTTCCAAACAGGCAATATTCTTGTCCCCTGCCACTGCAATTTATAAATACAAGGCTGGGGGAACATCTATTTGTGAACTATGTGATAATTTCTTTCTCCAAAATAGTGACCAAAGAGTCAAACACAAGCTTACATCAAGGCAGGTTCAAAAAGTTTCTCTTTGCTTCCTTTCTCTCCTCATGGATGCCAGACAATGCTGCTCAAACCTTATATTTCATAGATCCTTTGTAGATGGTTTTCCCCAGCACCTCTTCTCCCCACCATGACCAACATCGGGAAGGTAGCACCCAGTTCCTCCCAACAGAGGCAGGAAAACTCTGGCACTTTGAGGGTGGTCTTTTCTAAGTCTGGGTCTTTCCGCCCTGACCTTTTATTCTGCCAATGCTTACCTTCCACAAACGAATAGTTTCCTCTCTTAGTCCAGACAAAGCCATTCTTTCCAATGGCTCTGATACCTTCCTCCCCGACACCTTGAAATGGGACCACTCTTCCCAGCATCTCTAGCTTTTTCAGACCTCAGCACCTCTCCCTTTTGCCATTGTTTCAACATTTTTCAGACCAAAAAATATATAAATAAATAAGCCTTTCCCCAAGAAAACAGACAGGGAACTAGAAGTTTTATTCAAACTAGCACTAACACCATAAAGTAAAGAAAGATCTGAGAACAACAACAAGAAGAAGATTGATATCCTTCCAGGCCCTCATCCAAGAAAAAGAAATGAGCTGCCATCCTTTAGAAAAATTGGTAAGTTTGAAGGCTAGGTTTATGTTTAATTAATGTAAGTTTACATGCAGTTGAGGCAATCATCGGTTAGTAATGACCAGCCCTTCAAAAGATAATTTTTGTTGGCATCTCCAAGGACAATAAGAAGTCCTAGAAACTGTCCTCGAGAAGGTTGAAAGTATCAACGCCCAAATTGAGAATGTCCACAAATATTCCAGCATCATAGCCTGACTGATGGACACTCAAAAAAGTTAGAGTCTGGAATGTGGGACAAGAAGTTTGTCATCTCCAACCACAAGTCAGGCAGTACTGGATGAGGCAAAAGTCGAAGTAGATGATTCCACTTGTAGATCATTCTACATGGTAGACATCACAGTGACGAACTTTCACACCTCAAGACTGCAGCTACTCAAGCTGAGATGGCATGGAAGATGGGGGGAAGGAAGTAAAGGAGGAAGTAATAGGACAAAATAAAATCAGTATGTATCAAGCAATGATACATTGTACTCCCTACTATGTATCAAGCAATTTCACCTTAATTATCTCATTAAATGGAATGTGTTGTTTTCACCATCATAAAATAAGGAAACAAAAACATAGGAAGATAAGTGAGTTAATCTAGAGCCATGAAAAAATAAGTAGCAGAGCCACATTGAAATTGACCCATTGTTCCTCCCCCGCCACACAGCTGGAAATTGGGTTCATTTAACAATATGTGAGCTCTGAGGTAACTCCAGAAATTTTAGAACATTAACTCCATAGAACGTAAGCATCATAGGAGTAGGGCTCACATACTTGCTCGATAAATGTTAACTGTCATTATTTGCATAATATATTGATTTAGTGAATGAATACATTCTTATTCCCAATTCGTTTCATCCCTATCATAATAATAGCTACTGTTTACTGAGTGTTTGCTCTGTGTACTCTAAATGATTTATCTCATTTAATTTCCACACTTCTCTGAGGTAGAGTTGATAATCCTCATTTTACAAGTGAAGAAACTGAGGTTCAAAATGAGGGAAACCTTGGCCAAAGTTAGACAATTATCATGTGAGAGAAGGAGGCTTCAGACTCAGATCTCTGTCCCCAAGGCCTGGACTTTTAGTCATCAATTGTCCTGCCTTACCAATGGAGCTTTGTTTATAATTCATCCATCAGAGCAGGCAAAGTTGTTGAAGAAAGAGAAATAATAATGGAGTGAACTTCCTCACATAAAGTGATTATCACCATGAAGTTGCTGTGGATCTTAGAGATGGAGAGAGAATAGAGATAGACTTTCAAGGCAGGAGGATAAGATATAGACTTTCAAGGTCTGGTATGGCTGATCACAGCACAAACCTCTGCATTCCCGGGCTCCTCAGCAGCACTCCGGTGGCAATATGAGCTTGTCAAGCTTGCAGACCTCTGGTCAGAGAACAGAACCTGCTGGATCTAAGGCAGGAAACAAGATTATTTTTAAAGATTTAAAGCAAGATGATTTTCATACTCCCATGGAAGTCTTCAGATCCATGTAAGAGAAGAACCCTTAGTGTTGAGTCCCATTGGCCAGACAGTTTTAGAAGAAGTCTCATTGAAAAGGAAAAAGACCAAGTTCCTAGCAAGGCAGCCACATTGCCAGACTCTTGCTTTTTTTAGTGTCCAGCAAGTGAGAAATACTTCCATTTAGGGAAGAAGGCAGGAGGGAAAGACTGGCGGAGAGTTACATCTGTCCCATATTTTGCAGGTTGAATACAAGTACCTGCCTTCCCCAACCAAAGCCTGAACCAACAGAAGGGGGAGAAAATTTCAAGAGAGACAAGATGTGAATTAAATATGCAGTACTATTGGTGCACCACTAAGGGGCCTGCCGGGATTGTTGGGGGGGCACGGCCAGCCCAGTCAGGTCAGGGAAACTAGTCTGAGGAGAGATGTGACAACTGTGTCACCATCATCTGGCAAGAAGAGGGAACTGGAAAAGCAGTATTAGAGAAAGGACAGAAAGCAATGTCACAGAAGTGCCTCTGACAGGTGGTGTCCCCCAACAAGAGCAATAGGCCAAAGTACAAAGGAGAAAATGCTGTGGCCATACTGCTTGCCCTCTAGCCCAAAAGTCAGAGCATCACACCAATGAAGGATTGCAATGCATAAAGTTCAATACAGTCATTCTTCTACTTCAAGAGTGGGTTTGGGCATGTGACTAAAATATATAGAGATATATTCTAAAAAATGTAGCACACCATGACATATAAATTTATTAGCTCACAAACATTGTGTTGTACCATCTGCCACTCTGTACTAAACTTCCTGTAACTAAAGACGCACACACCCTGGAGAGTAGGCATTAGGTAAAATAGATTCATTTTATATAATTGAACATAATTGTGCATGTAATGTTTTAACATAATTTTACTCAACAGCTGTGCAAATAATAGAAGGGTTACTCATAGAGACCATATGCTGGCGATGAGGTGGGAAGGCAGCACTCTCACCGGCCAGTGAACCCACAGCTTCACTGGGACGACATGCAGCTCTCTTTGGGAAGGAGTTCAGGTTGAAACAGAAACTGAAGCAGAGCTCCATGGAACTCAAAAGCAAAGGGGCAGCATCAGCCCCTGACACCCGAATAGAGACAGAGCAGTGTCCTTGCATTTGCCAATTGTAGCTCACATCACCCTCTGCTCTTCCCAAAGCTGGCTTTTTTATTTTTTATTTTTTGTGATATTGGGGACTGAGTCCAGGGGTGTTCTACCTCCAATTTACATCCCCAGCCCTTTTTATTTTTTATTTTGAAAGAGAGTATCACTAAGCTGCTGAGGCTGGCCTGGAACCTGCAATCCTTCTGTCTCAGCCTCCCAAGTACTGGGATTATAGGTGTGCACCACCAAACCCGGCTTAAAGCTGGCTTTTTTCTACATGGTCTTCTTTTTCCATAACTTTTATGATGCTTTCAATAGTTCTCTTTTCCAACCACATATCGACTAACTACAAGTGGATATGCATTCTCTTGCTTTATGTTCTGTTTTAAAACAATATGGCTAGAGAACTCTAGAGACAGACTTATAAACTGTTGTTTGCCTTCTCAATAAACTTGTTCAAGTATCTTCATGTAACTAATAAATTTTCCCCATTTAGAGATGAGAAAACTGAGGCTCAGTATTTCAAACAATAAGTGGTTTACTGAGTTCCTAGCATGGATCAAGTTCATATAAGTCATCTGCCTACAGTGGTACAAATATTAAGGCAGAGGTGGGAATAAGCTTTGACCTTTCCATTAGTTACTTTCACAGTTCACTGCTAAATGACCTTGGACAAGCTGCTTAATATACCTGTGAGTCACATACAACATTTATGAAAGGGGAATAAAAAACCAACTAATTGAAATGTATCTGCACATACCCATTTGATCAGATATAAATATTTTTTTACATATGACCAAAATCAATACATAAATATCAAGTCAATGTATTCCATTTCTGCCTCTGATTCTATTAATTCTATTCCACCCTCCCCTTTAAAGTTTATAATCATTTTTCCAAACTTGCTTGGCTATAGTAGCCATTTCAGGTCTATGAATAAGATGAGATATATTTTTATGTATTACACCAAGAAGAGTCTTATTGCGGGGTATTGTAAATTGTCTCAACATCCACTATATTATACATTTCACATTCTTCTGCCTATACTATTAAAGCTTGGTCTCTTGGAAAATATTAGAAGGAAATTTAACTATATATAAATATTAATAGGTGCAATAAAATAAGAACAGCATAAAAGTATTCCAGTACTAAAAGTTAAATGTGTTGAAGCTTAAGACAAATCTTTTATTCTTTTCCTTTTTGCAAATGACTTTAAATTCACATAAGATGATGAAATGATAAAAATGAAAATAACAAAAACTTTATTGCAATATATTAAGGACAGTACTTGGTGGCTTAGACAGCCCCAAGATGGAAAAGAAATGTATAATATTCTAGAATCGAAGCAAGTCATCACATTTGCTCAAATACTGTTCTCCACCACAGTGTAATGATGTTTTTACTAACACTCAGACAAATATAATAATCTCAAACTGCTTTAAGGTTGAGAGAAGGTTATGAGAAAGAGTTACTAAAGCCAATAAATATCAAACTTGGGGTTGACATTTGGTCTCAAATCCCCAGTGTGTGCAAGAACTTCAGCACAGGTGGTAAGTACAATCACCGTATGTTCAAACTGGAGACATTTGCAGAATCAAAACCAAGAGGTTGTCAAGTTAAGTGCATTTTCTTTTTGGTGTGGAAAATAGCTATTTTAAGATACAGTGAAAATAATTTATCTTAATCCTAATTCACTTGAAAAATTGAAAATTAACTTAGTCGGTCAAATGGAGTTCTGATCACTCAGTTTCTAAACCCTTTCCAACAGGACCTATGCAATTTAGATGTGGGATTATGGCTAAAAAATATAATTAAATTAAAAAGAGAGATTTAATAATCCCTTAATCTATCTGATCTCCAGTTTCTTTTGTAATGAACTGAGGAAGTGGAAATTGGGTTATATCTCTATAACAATTCTACAATTCAGAAACCAGGAAAATCTACATAGAGTATAACCCTTCTAAGGTAGTTTTCACAACCAGTTGAAAATAAATACATTAGTTTAAAAACAAAATCCCAGCCACTTTGCCCAATAAGTTCCAGGAAGACTTGTAAGCTACAGAAGCAGCAAAGCCTATCAAATAAATGTTCAGAAATATACAAAATCTAACCAGGCACAGTGATGCATTACTGTAATCCCAGCTACTTTGGAGGCTGAGGCAGGGGAATGACAAGTTCAAGGCCAGCCTGGGCACTTTATTGAGACCATCTCAAAAATAAAAATAGAAGGGGCTAATAATGTAGTTCAGTGATAGAGCACCCTGGGTTCAATTTACAGAGGAAAGAAAGATGGAAGGAAGGAATAAAGGAAGGGAGGGAGGGAGGGAGGGAGGGAGGAAGGAAGGAAGGAAGGAAGGAAGGAAGGAAAGACCAAAATCTAACCACTGCTTTCCACCTGCACCACTACTATAGAACTAAAAAGATGCAATGCTGTCTTAACTCTTTTCCCTGTTGCTATTATCACTTCCTGCTATCCCGTCTCTGTACAGTGCCAGGAAATTCATGGTTGCAACACACTTTGGAAGGTGGCTGCCCACTCATGACCCTCTTTTGTCTTTTTCATTGTTTTTTTGTTTTGTACTGCAGGATGAACCCAGGGGCATTCTACCTCCAAACTATATCCCCAGCCCTTTTAGTTTTTTTTTTTTATTTGAAATAGGGTCTCACTAAGTTGCTGAGGTCTCACTAAGTTGCTGAGGCTGGCCTTGAACCTGTGATCAACCTATCTCAGCCTCCCAAGCTCTGTGATTCTTTGTCTTCTTTCTACTCCTCCCAGTCACAGTTGATTAGACACTTAATCCAAGTTGGGTTAATGATGTTGTGTCCCTGGAATCTGGAGTTAGAATTCACAGATCCAAGTCATTCTCTGACAGCTATTTGATATAAGATCAATGCACTCGATAGCTACAAAGGTGTCCAATCCCACCGTATGAACAAAGAGCAAAAGAGAAAGAGTGAGAGAGAAGATGCAAGGGCGACGGCGCCATCTTGGCTGGACCGCGCCGGCCGCTACCGGCATTGCGGCTTCCACGCGCCGCCGGCAGAGAAGCCAGGGACTCGTGTGAAGTTCAGCAGCTGCAGGTCAGCAGAGACGAAAGCAGCGGCTCCTCCACACTTGAGAGACCAAACGGCAGCGGCGACAGCGGCTGAAGCAGCTGCAGCGGCGCCACCTCGGCAGGACTTTACCGGCGGCCACCAGCCTTGTGGCTTCCACACAAGACCAACGGAGACGCCAGCGACCTGCTGTGAACCCAACAGCAGCAGAATAGCAGCAGAGAAGCCGAACAGCGACTCGCTCCACGCGCGACACGGACCCGATCTGCTGTGTCGGCAGAAGCGGCAGCAGCGCCATCTTGGTCAAACCGCGCCAACGGCTACTGGCGTTGCGGCTTTTGCAGGCCATCAACAAAGCCAGGGAGCTCTTCTAAAACCAGCACTGCAGAGCAGCAGCGACAAAAGCGAGCAGCAGTTCGATTCACACTCGGCAGAGTCCCCAGGATCTGAAGTCCTGACCAGAACCTGCGGCAGCGGCTGAGCCCATCCCCCACCCCTGAGAATAAGAGCAGCACTCAACGAGACCGTAAGTCAGCGAGCTTCCCCAGGGGGAGACCACCCAGCGCGGCCACAGGGACTCACGGGGTCTGAGACAGTGCAGATTGCCCTGGCGGAGGTGGGAGTGGGGTCTGCTGTGGGACGTGGTAGA
>PVJS01003906.1:0-72407 GCA_004027185.1 Glis glis | reverse complement strand
GACCCAGTATGTGGTCTATTTTGGAGAATGTTCCGTGAACAGCTGAGAAAAATGTGTATGCAGGTGTTGTTGGTTGAAATAATCTGTATGTGTCTATTAGATCCATTGGTCTGTAGTTTTTTTTTTAGGTCTGAGCAATCTTTATTCATCTTTGGTCTGGAGGATCAATCTAGTGGCATGAGTGGTGTGTTGAAGTCTCCCAATATTATTGTGTTTGGGTCTATTTGGGACCTGATATCCCGAAGACTTTGTTTTAGGAATGTGGGTGCACCCACATTTGGGGCGTAAATGTTTACTATTTTTATATCTTCTTGTTGGATTGTTCCTTTTATTAGTAAGAAGTGACCCTCTTTTTCTCTTCTGATGTGTTTTAGCTTAAAGTCTGTTTTGTCTGATATAAGCATTGCTACCCCTGTTTGTTTTTGATCTCTGTTTGAATGGTATATCTTTTTAAATCCTTTTACCTTTAGTGTATGAGTATCTTTGGCTAGAAGGTGAGTTTCTTGTAGACAGTACATAGTTGGGTTATGCTTGTTGATCCACATTGCCATTCTGTGCCTTTTAATTGGGGAGTTGAGTCTTTTGACATTCAATGTTATTATAGAGATATGATTTTTGTTTCCTATCATTTTGAGTTTTATTTTCTATTTGCTGTGGTGACAAATCTCCTTGTTTAGTTGCCTACCTGGTGGAGTTCACCTCTCCTGTGGTTCTGTAAATTGCTTGTTTTTCCTTCTTTGTGGTTTATTTCTTTCAGGATTTTCTCTAGTGTTGGCTTGGTCCTCATGAATTCTTTAAATGTTTGTTATCATGGAACATTTTTATTTCTCCATCAATTTTAAATGATAGCTTTCCTGGATATTTCAGTCTTGGTTGGAAGTTGTTTTCTTCCAGGGTCCGGAGTACTTTGTACCAATCCCTCCTGGCATTCCTGACTTGGGTTGAGAAGTCTGGGGTGATATTTATTGTTTTGTCCCTGTATGTCACCTGTTCTTTTGTTCTTGTTGATTTTAGGATTCTTTGTTTGGCCTCTATGGTATTCATTTTAATTATTATGTTGTGTGGGGAGGTCCTTCTTTGGTCCTGTCTTAACGGTGTTCTATATGTCTCCTGTATGTGTATGTCCAAATCTTTCTCTATGTTTGGAAAATTCTCTGAAATTATTTCTTTGAAGAGGTTTCATATACCCTTGGTCTGTGCTTCTAAACCTTCTTCAATGGCTTTTATCCTTACATTAGAACACCTTGCATTGTTCTGTGTTTCTTGAATGGCCAGGGTATGTTGTTGTAATATCTTCTGTATATCATTGACTGTGTTCTCAGTTTTGAATGAGCTGTCTTCCAGGAGTGATACCCTATTTTCCATGTGGTCGAGCCTACTAGCATTGGTTTCTAGTGCAGTCTTCAATTAATTTATTGATTCCTTCATTTCATTCAGAGTTTCTTTTTGATTCTTCCTTAGAGCTTCCACTTCCTCCTTCATCTCCTCTATGCTTACTTTGAGTACTTTCATAATTCTGAAGATCAAAATTTGAAATACTCCGTCTTGCATTTCCTCCAGGTCAGAGTCAATGATCTCACTTGTTGATGCATTGTGGGTGTTTCTTGTTTCCTCACTGGTCTTCATTCTTGCATTTTTGGTGGTTTTAATTTTGTGTTTCTGTTGTCTCTGTATCATTTTCCTTTTTGTGTATGAGACCTCTTGGTGGCTCCTGTAGTTTCAATTGGGTCAGTATACTGTAGGCTGTGGATCCCTCTTGTACAGTTGGCTGGGACGTGGTATTGTGTATGGAGGGGTACGCAGGGTCCAGAGCTCGGGTGTTGTCACGTGAGGAGCACTTTGAGGCATGGTGTTGCGTGCAGGCACTGAGGCACAGGTGATGGTGCCGGAAGGTGCCCTGTTTCCAAGGCTCAGGTGTTGGGGGTCGCCCGGGCCCTTAGGGATGCACACATGTTCCAGGTCTCGGGCAATGTCGCCAGAGGGTGCCTGGCCTCTGACGCACTGTGCTGAGGATTGTGAATGGGCTCTTGGGAGGTGCAGGCTCCAGGTATTGAGTAGCAGTGCCTAAGGGTGCACAGGCTCTGTGGCGCAGCACAGAGGATCACGCGTGGGTCCCAGAGGGGGAGCGTGTGCTCCTAGATCTCAGATGTCAGTGCCAGGGTGTGTCCTGACTCAGAGACTACCCGTTGAGTGTCACGGGTCTTGGGTTGTGGCGCCGGAGGGTATCCGGGCTCTGAAGCACAGCACAGAGGCTCCCGCGGGGGGAGAGAGGTGTAGACTCTTGGTCTCCGGTGGCTACTCTGGAGTCCAAGGCAGGGCATGTAAGGCCGCCCGGGACGCGCTGGAGGTCACCAGGGTCTGAGGCTGGGCTGGAGGTCCTGGTGATGTGGGGGGGGTGATGCCGAGTCACAGGGCGGGTGCAGAGACCACCAAGGTGAGGCGGGGGGACACCGAGGTCTGGTACCTGGCACAGAGGTAGCCGAGGTGACGCCAAGGCCCAGAGCGTAGAGGCTGCCAGGGTGATGCGTGACAATGCCGGCGTCTGGTACCTGGCCCAGAGGCTGCCTAGGTGACGCCAAGGCCTGGAGCAGATGCAGAGGCCGCTGAGGTGACCCCGAGGCCCGGGGCGGACACAGAGTCTGCCGGGGTTGTGCGCGGGGACGCCGAAGTCTGGTACCTGGCGCAGAGACCGCCAAGGTGATGCCGAGGCCTGGGGTGAGTACAGAGGCTGCCAGGGTGACACTGAGGCCCAGGGTGGGCGCCGAGGCTGCTGAGGTGACGCGTGGGGACACCGTGGTCTGGTAACTGGTGCAGAGGCCGCGGAGGTGAAGCGGAGGCCTGGGGCAGGTGCAAAGGCCACCGAGGTGACACCAAGGCCTGGGGTGGGCGCAGAATCTGCCAGGGTGACACGGGGGGGGAGTCCAAGGCCCGGGGCAGGCACAGAGGCTGCTGGGGTGACACATGGGGTCGCCGAGGTCTGGTACCTGGTGCAGAAGCCATCAAAGTGGCTCAGAGGCTGCCGAGGTGACGCCAAGGCCTGGGGTGGGCACAGAGTATGCTGAGGTGATGAGGCGGGGAGAATCTGAGGCCCAGGGCAGGCACAGAGGCTGCCGGGGTGATGCATGGGGATGCCCGGACCTGGTACCTGGCACAGAGGCCGCCGAGGTGGCGCAGAGAGTGATCTTTAATTATATATAATGATCATAGTTTATGAGCGTTATTGATTTTTACATATAATGAATTAACAATTAATTTTATCAATAATGTTGTCAGTTAAAAGTTTCATAAGACCACTATTTTTTTCTGCATTTCCTTTTTTTTGCGGTACTGGAGATTGAACCCAGGGGCGTTCTACCTCTGTGCTACACCCCCAGACCTATTTTTTTATACTTTATTTGAAACCGGTCTCACAAAGTTGCGGAGGGCCTCACTATGGAGAGAGAATGAGAGAGAGAGAGAGCTGAAGTTGGCCGCCAACCTGGATCCTCCGGTCTTCGCCTCCCAAAGTACTGGGATTACAAGCATGCGCCAACACACCCCTGGCTTTTTTCTGTATTTCTTACAGTGATTTTATCTAAATATTATCTCTTCACCTTTACCATATTCTTAAGTCCCTGTTTGAGAACAAATGATGATGTGATTGATCTCTATTTTTGGAGTCAGTGCCCAAACACTTCCTCTCACAGGACCCAACAGTATTTGTTGAAGAATGGCAGGATAGTAGACCATAATTATCTAACTGTGCTCAATGAAAATTTTGTAGAATTCTCTTGTTGTTATGCACCATCACAGTTATAAATCCTTGCTGTGATCTCTGTAAAATTGTGCAAGCCAATGAGTATGTTTTGATTAAAACAGGAAATCATAAATCTTCACATTATACACTAATCTCCTCACGGTGATTCCTTATTTGGTAGGTCTATGGGCACTTGAGACCTTGGCTTCTGTGAATTCCCTGAAAATATCCAATTCCCGTTACACTTCATGCTTGTCTCGGGATTCAGCATATTGTTAGTTATCATATTACATAAGGCTAATATTTTAGATTGTGTTATACTCAAGGGAACTTAGCCTCCATGTTGAAAAGAATTTCAACATGTGCCAGTCAGAGAAAATGGAAATGCTTAATTCAAGAAATTCGGGAATACATATTCAGGAGAGAAACGGGCCATCTCAAGGGTCTGTGAGAGCTGCTGCAGACAGCGGCTTAAGAGACACATAGCAAACTATAGTTTCCAGGACTATTACAAGTCCAATATAGTGAATTATCCAACAGGATGGGAAAACATGCCCTGAAAATGCGCAAATGGTCTCTGATATTTTAGGGTAAAGCAGATAACATAATCAATATTACTTAAGCCTTTAAATGCAGCAGTACTTATGAAGGTTCATTAATGACTATTCTCAAGGCACTGAGCAAATCTGTATTTGTCATTGTGTTGAAATTCACCTCCAGGACTCCTCCTTTGGTCTTCATGTGAGCGATGTTATCAAGTTGATCAGTGAACAGGGGGATTCCCACCCTAGGGATCCCATGATAAATTGCTTCATAGATCCCATTATTACCCCCATGAGTGATAAAATCCTTGGCTTTGGGATGACTTAGTTTAGGGCTCAGAGAAGAAGTAATGAGGATTTTATTGTGATATGTGTAAAAAGTTTTCAGAGATATAAGGGAACATCTACAGCATAGCTCAGGAAAATAGACAGCATTTTCTAGGCATACCTACCACAGAAAATGACTGTCAAACATGAAAGAGGCATTACTTCCTTCATTGCCTGAAACTCTTGCATATGCAATAGAAAATGTGAATCTAAAAATCAATGTTCAACTGTTTCAATAAATCTGTTGTATAATAGGAACTATATTTATTAAACTACATACTTGCTAATTATTTGTCCAATGTGTTTGCAGTTAAGACATTTATTAATTTTGTCCCTAATCAAATTGCACATTTTGGTCCTACTGCTTCATCCCAGTGGCCCTGCTTCTGGCCCTGCACCCTAACGTCTTACTGCATCACCCCGGCCATTTCTACTCCCGGCCCCGGACCCTGGCATCCTCCCGCGTCACCCCTGTGGCCCCTGTGCCAGGTACCGGACCTCGGCATCCTACCCTGTCATTTCTGAGGCCTCTGCGCCCGTCCCCAGATCCCGGCTTCCTACCGCGTCACCCCAGAGGCCCCTGTGCCCACCCTGGATGCTGGTGTCCTCCTGTGTTACCCCGGCGACCTCTGCACTCAGCCAAGGACCCCAGTGGCCTCCCACGTTACCCCGGAAGCCCCTGCTCCCCACCCGGACCTCGGCGTCCTACTGCGTCAGCCTGGTAGCCCAAGCACCAGGTTCAGGACCCCGGCATCCTCCGGGGTCACTCAGCGGGCCCTGCACCTGGCCCTAAAACCCGGCTTCCTCCTGGGTCACTCCGGAGGCTCCTGCACCCAGCCCCAGACTCCGGCATCCTCCCACATCACAAGGGCGGCCACTGTACCAGGCCCCAGACCCCAGCGTCCTCCTGTGTAGCTCAGCCGCCCATGTGCATGGTCCCGGTTCCTGGCATCCTCCTGCATGGTTCAGCAACCCCTGCTCCTGGCCCCGGACCCTGGCATATTCCCGTGTCACCCCAGTGGCCTATGCACCCAGTCCTGGACCCTGGCATACTCCCGCGTCACCCCAGCAGCCACTGCGCCTGACCCCTGCGCCTGGCCCTGGACCCCAGGGTCGTCCCACATCACCCCAGCGGCCTCTATGTCTGGCCCCGGTCCCCAGAGTCCTCCTAAGCAGTGCAGCAGCCCCTGCGCCCAGCCCTGGACCCCAGCATCCTCTCGCCTTACCCCGGTGGCCCCTATGCCTAGCCCTGGACCCAGCATGCTCCCACGTCACCCTGGTGGCTCTTGGGCCCAGCCCCGAATCCCAGCGTCCTCTAGGGTGACCAGGGCGGCCCTCTGCACCAGGCCTCAGACCCCGCGCCTCTCCTCAGACTCCCACGCCCTCCAGCGTGACCAGGGTGACCCTCCGCACCCGACCTCGGACTTGTGTGCCCTCCAGTTCTACCAGGATGACCTCTGCACCCAGCCTCAGACCGCAGCATCCTCCTGCATGACACAGGCGGCCCTCCACACCTGGCCTCAGACCCTGGCGACCTCCTGCACATCCCGGGTGGCCTTCCATGCCCTGCCTCGAACTCCGGTGCAGCCAACCAAGACCCAGAACCTGCACCTCTTTCCCATGCGCAGGAGCCTCTGTGCCGCACGTAAGTCAGAGCCCGGATACCTTCAGTGCCGCCACCCAAGACCCACGACACTCTCCGGGCTTTCTATGAGCCAGGGAACACCCTGGCGCTGCCAGCTGAGATCTAGGAGCACACTCTCCCCCCTGGGATCCAAGCAAGATCCTCTGTACCGTGCCTGAGAGCCTGTACAACCCTAGGTGTTGCTACTCAATACCCGGATCCCACACCCCCTATGGGCCAGTGCAAAATCCTCAGCAAGGTGCATCAGAGCCCAGGCACCCTCTGGTGACATTGCCAGAGACCTGGAGCCTGTGTGCATCCCTTGGGGCCTGCAACCCCCAGCACCTGCACCTTGGAAATAGGGCACCTTCCAGCACCGTCATCCACACCTAAGTGCCTGTACCTAAAACTGCACCTCAAAGTGCTCCTCACATGCCAACACCCAAGCTTCAAGCCTGCCTGCGTATCCCCCCACACACAATACCATGCCCCAGCCAACTAGACAAGAGAGATCCATAGCCTGCAGCATACTGACCCAATTGGGTCTACAGGGACCATCAAGAGGTCTCATACACAGATGGAAGATGATGTGGAGACAACAGAAACACAAAATGGAAAACACTGAAAATACAAGAATGAGGAACAGTGAGGAAACAAGAAACACCCACAATGCCTCAACAAGTGAGAATACATAAAACAACCTGCAAGAAATGCAAGACAGAGAATTCCAAATTTTGATCTTCAGAATAATGAAAAGCCTCAAAGAAAGCATAGAGGAGATGAAGGAGGAAGTTGAGGCTCTAAAGAAGAATCTGAAAGAAATGAAGGAGTCAATAAATGAATTAAAGACTGCAATAGAAACCAACTCTAGTAGGCTTGACAACATGGAAAACAGGGTATCACTCCTGGAAGCCAGTTCATTCAAAACTGAGAACACAGTCAACAATATACAGAAGATATTACAACAAAACACCCTGCCCATTCAAGAAATACAGAGCAATGAAAGACATCCTAATCTAAGGATAAAAGCCATTGAAGAAGATTTAGAAGCACAGAACAAGGGTATAAGAAACCTCTTCAAAGAAATAATTTCATAGAATTTTCCAAACATAGAAAAAGATTTGGATATTCACATACAGGAGACATATAAAACACTATTAAGACAGGACGACCAAAGAAGGACCTCCCCACGCCACGTAATAAATAAAATGAGTAACACAGAGGCCAAAGAAAGAATCCTAAAAGCAGAAAGAACAGAAGAACGGGTGATATACAGGGGCAAAACAATAAATATCACCCCAGACTACTCAACCCAAGTCAGGAATGCCAGGAGGGATTGGTATGAAGTACTCCGGACCCTGGAAGAAAACAACTTCCAACCAACCAAGACTGATATATCCAGCAAAGCTATCATTTAAAATTGATGGAGAAATAAAAATGTTCCATGATAAACAAACATTTAAAGAATTCATGAGGACCAAGCCAACAGTAGAGAAAATCCTGAAAGAAATAAACCACAAAGAAGGAAAAACAAGCAATTTTCAGAACCACAGGAAAGGTGATCTCCACCAGGTAGACAACTAAAAAAGGAGATTTGTCACCACAGCAAAATAGAAAATAGAACTCAAAATGATAGGAAACAAAAATCATATCTCTATAATAACATTAAATGTCAAAACACTCAACTCCCGAATTAAAGGCACAGACTGGCAATGTGGATCAAACAGTATAACCCAAATATATACTGTTTACAAGAAACTCACCTTCTAGCCAAAGATACTCATACACTAAAGGTAAAAGGATGGAAAAAGATAGACCATGCAAACGGAGATTGAAAACAAGCAAGGGTAGCAACGCTTATATCAGACAAAACAGACTTTAAGTTAAAACACATCAGAAGAGACAAAGAGGGTCACTTCTTACTAATAAAAGGAACAATCCAACAAGAAGATACAATAATAGTAAACATTTATGCCCCAAATGTGGGCACACCCACATTCATAAAACAAAGACTTCGGGACATCAGGTCCCAAATAGACCCAAACACAATAATATTGGGAGACTTCAACACACCACTCACACCACTAGATCGATCCTCCAGACAAAAGATGAATAAAGATTGCTCAGCCTAAAGAAAACTATAGACCAAATGGATCTAATAGACACATACAGATTATTTCAATCAACAACACCTGAATACATATTTTTCTCAGCTGCCCACGGAACATTCTCCAAAATAGACCACATACTGGGTCACAAAGCAAGCACCAGCAAATTCAAAAGATGTGATATAATTTCCTGCATCTTCACAGATCACAATGGATTGAAAATAGAAATTAACAACAGGAAGACAAAAAGTAATCACATAAGTACATGGAGACTGAACAATACACTCCAGAATGAGGACTGAATCAGAAAAGAAATAAGGGGAGAAATAAAAAAAAATGCCTGGATTTAAATGAAAATAGAGACACAACAAATCAAAATTTGTGGGACACCTTGAAAGCGGTGTTAAGAGGAAAATTTATAGCCTGAGTACCCACATAAGAAAAACTGAAAACATCCAAATAAATAACCTAATAACACACCTCAAAGATCTTGAAAAATAGGAATAGTCACAGCCCAAATCCAGAGGAAGGCAGGAGATAACTAACATCAGAGGAGAAATAATGAAATAGAAAATAAAAAAAAACACAAAGGATCAACAAAACAAGAAGCTGGTTCTTTGAGAAGATTAATAAGATTGACAAACCACTAGCTAACCCAACCAAAAGAAGGAGAGAATCAATGCAAATTACCAAAATCAGAAATGAAAAAGGGGATATCACCACAGATAGTGGAGAAATCCAGAGGTTCATAAGAAACTACTTTGAAAATTTATATTCCAATAAAATGGAAAACATGGAGGAAATCAAAAGATTTCTAGACACATACAAACTACCTAAATTGAACCAAGAGGGTACAGAAAAACTGAATCAACCAGTAGCAAGCACAGAGATAGAAACAGCAATAAAAAGTCTTCCATCAAAGAAAAGCCCAGATCCAGATGGTTTTCCAGCCAAATTTTACAAAGCCATCACAGATGAACTAAAACCAATACTTCACAAGCTATTCCATGAAATTGAAAGAGATAGAATTCTTCCAAACTCTTTTTAAGAGGCCAACATCACATTAATGCCAAAGCCAAATAAAAATACCTCAAGGAAAGAAAATTACAGACCGATATCATTAATGAACAGAGATGTAAAAATTCCAAATAAAATACTAGGCATGTGCATTCAAAACCATACTGAGAAAATCGTACACCATGACCAAGTTGGTTTCATCCCAGGAAAGCAAGACTGGTTCAAGATATACAAAACAATACATGTTATCCACCACATAAATCAAACTAAAAACAAGAATCATAGGATCATTTCAATAGACGCGGAAAAAGCATTTGACAAAATTCAACACCCATTCATGTTAAGAACTCTAAAGAAAATCGGAATAGAAGGAACATACCTCAACATCATTAAGTCAATATATAAGAAACCCAAAGCCAACATCATATTGAATGGGGACAAATTTGCCAGAATTCCCTTTAAAATCAGGAACAAGACAAGGATGCCCACTATCACCACTCCTTTACAATGTAGTCCTTGAAATTCTTGCCAGAGGAATAAGACAAGAGAAGTATATCAAAGGAATTCAAATAGGAAAAGAAGAACTAAAATTATCTTTATTTGCTGATGATATGATCCTATACCTAGAAGACCCAAAGAACTCATCCAAAAATCTACTAGAGCTGATTAACAAATTCAGCAATTTAGCAGGATACAAGATCAACCTAAAAAATTCAATAGCTTTCATATATGCCAACCATGAATCCACTGAGAAAGAAATCCTGAAAATAATTCCATTCACTATAACTTCAAAACCAATCAAATACCTAGGAATAAACTTAACCAAAGAGGTAAAAGACCTCTACAATGAAAACTATAAAACACTGAAGAAAGAAATCGAAGAAGATCTTAGAAGATGGAAAGATCTCCCCTGCTCTTGGATAGGCAGAATAAATATTATCAAAATGGCCATCCTGCCAAAAAAGCTCTACAGAGTCACTGCAATCCCTATCAAAATACCAACATCATTTTTCACAGATCTAGAAAAATCAGTCATTAATTTCATATGGAGAAACAAAAGACCCAGAATAGTCAAAGCAATTCTCAGCAATAAGAACCATGCAGGAGGCATCACAATTCCTGACTTCAAATTGTACTACAGAGCCACAGTTATATAATCAGCATGCTATTGGCACAAAAACAGACACATAGACCAGTGGAACAGAATAGAAGATTCAGAAACAAGTCCACAAACTTATAGCCAATTGACTTCTGACAAACATGCCAAAGACATACGTTGGAGAAAGTATATTCTTGTTAACAAATGGTGTTGGGAAAACTGGTTATCTACCTGTAGAAAAAATGGAGCGGAATCCTTACCTCTCACCCTGCACAAGAGTCAACTCGAGAAGGATCAAAGACTTGGAAGTTAGATGAGTTTGTGAAATTATTAGAAGAAGCCATAGGTCCAACACTGCATCATACAGGCCCAGGTAGAAACTTCCTCAACAAGACCTCCAAAGCACAGGAAATTAAATAAGAATTAATAAGTGGGATAGCCTTATGCTACAAAGCTTCTGCTCATCAAAAGAAACCATCAAGACCTTAAAGAGAAAGCCTACAGAATGGGAGAAGATCTTTGCAAACTATTCCTCTAACAGAGATCTAATATGTAGGATATACAAAGAACTTAAAGACTTTACACTATAAAAACAAATAACCCGATCAAGAAGTGGGCAACTGAAATTAATAGACACTTCATGAAAGAAGACATACAAATGGCTAATAGATACATGAAAAAATGTTCAACATCATTAGCAATCAGGGAGATGCAAATCAAAACTACTCTAAGATTTCATCAGACTCCAATTTGATTTTTTTTTTTGCAGTACCGGGGATTGAACACAGGGGCGTTCTACCTCCGCGCTATGCCCCCGGCCCTATTTTTTATACTTTATTTTGAAACCGTGTCTCACAAAGTTGCGGAGGGCCTCACTAAGGAGAGAGAGAGAGGGGGAGAGAGAGAGAGAGAGAAAGATCTGAGGCTGGCTGCGAACCCGCATCCTCCGGTCTCCACCTCCCAAAGTACTGTGATTACAAGCGTGCGCCACCATGCCCGGCTCATCAGACTCCAATTAGAATGGCAAGCATTAAGAAGTTAAACAACAATAAATGTTGGCGAGGATGTGGGGAAATTGGGACTCTTCTACACTGTTGGTGGGATTGCAAACTAGTTCAACCACTGTGGAGATCAGTGTGGAGATTCCTCAGAAAACTGGGAATGGATCCACTAATCTGGCTATTCCACTATTGGGTATCATACCAAAGGGATTGAAACTAGAAAACAACAGTAATATATGCATACTCATGTTCATAGCAGCACAATTCACAGTGGCCAAATTATGGAACCAACCTTGTTGTCCATCAACAGATGGATTACAAAATTATGGGAAATACACACAATGGAATTCTACTCAGCAATAATGAGGAACAAAAGAACAGCATTTGCAAGAAAATGGAAGGATCTGGAGAACATTATGTTAAGTTTAGATTAGTCAATCACAAAAAAAGAAAGGGCATATGTTTTCATTAATATTTGCAACCTAGGGAGTAGTGGGGACACAAAAGGGACTCCATTGACAATAGAGAACCCTCAATCATGGAAGGGAAGTGATACAAAGGAAGGGGAAGTGTAAGAAAGAAGTGAATCTATGGAATTAGTATCATAAACAATATGTACATATGAGATTATACCAACATCATGATCAATACTACATTTGGGGGGGGGAGGCAAGGAGGAACACCAAGAGGTGTGTGCATGTATGTTAGCACCAAACTGATACTCATTGTGATGTGAGACTACAATGCACCAATAAAAAACATATAAATATAAAATAAAATAAAAAGTTAAATATCAAAAAAAATTGCACATTTTTATTGTCCTGCTGTCTTACCAAGAAGAACATTCTCGGGAATCCAATCATAGAGCTGAGTATTGGCTCCTAATGAGGCTGGTTTCTTTCCTGTTTATCTCATAAAACCTATGAAGGAAAACGTATGTGTTTCACAAGTTAACCACAGGATCAAGGTAGTTTAAGATCATAGAGATATTTCATAAATCATAATCCCAGTCTATCTCAGTTGATATTGACAGATGAGTATAGAGGGTTTCTTTGTAAACACTAAAATAAATAGTAGGATTCTATATAGTTATCTAGAAAAAAGGGTTTACCTCTTGACTATAAAGTTTACTGTTATCATTTTGCCTTTTATCAATTATAAGCATCTGGGGAAGAGATTATAAGTGAAGCATTAGAAAAATTAAACTTCTGCCTGATTGATCAGCACATCAGAGTAAAATTTGTTATGGTTACAAGGTCTTTGTGGAAATTCAAGGATTTTGGAACCCTATCTCTATATAATACATCATACTATTTTTCACAGAAATAATTTGCCTTAATTTTTGTATGCTCGTTTTAAGATGACCAGTGTCTTTTCTTCCCTTTTTCTTAATGTCCCTTTTTTTCTCTTTTTTTTAACTGTTTGTTTTAAGGAACTACAGAACATAGTTATCTATATTTTATTGTTTAATGGAGCATCTTGTTTGGATTTATACCTTTTTATACATATATTTCTTTAATGTGAAGTGTGTAACAAAATTTTGCATTTGAATTAAATGGGTAGCAGAGATATCCCTATCCAATTAACAGAAAACTTCATAATTAAAACTTAGAGTTTTCACACACATACCTTTATTTTTGTAATTTACCCAAATATAGAATGAAAAGAGCTCTTGGATATTTTATAAATGGAAATATGTAAGTAATAGAAGCCTAGAATTATGGTGATAACAAAATGAAAATTATTTCAGTGTTGTATGTTATTACAATCAAATTGCTAGACAACAGTAGTGAAATTTCAATTGCCTTTTCATGCTAGAAAATTCTAATTAGATAGAAATAATAGGTGAGTTGAATATCAGCTTTTACTTCTATGATCAACTAAATTGGATAGAGCCCTTTTCTGATGATGCATGAGCAGGAGATTCTGAAGCATGATTTCTTGGTAGAATATTAGTTTTCCCTTTTCCTGGTCATTGTAAATAATGCACTCTAGCATATTTTTGGAGTATTCAGAATAGGCTGTAAAATGTGGAGTGGATTACTGTTTTCATTTGTATTAAATTACAAACAGATGACAACAAAGAGAGGTGTATCCATAGTAATGGCAAGGCTCCTTTAGGTAAATGATTGTGCCTTAACATAATACTCTAATGTTCAAAAGTTTTATTTTATACCTGTACATGTTGTGCTAAGTGGAAGAGGATATTCTGGTTTCAGATATAAAGCTCCACTCTCTCCATGTTGTGAATAGCTGTCTGCAGGGGTTGGACATTTTACTGATCTTCTGTGGAATCTGGGCCAGGGCTGAGGCAGTGACCTCAGCTTTGTCCTTTGGGAGTGCTGAGACTATTAAACCAGGAGAAAACATGAAAATGTCATCTTTCCCCAAGCTCTGGACAAATTCCTCCATTTGCTGCAGGAAAAAAATCTACATTACAAAGGTGTAGTACCATAATGCATTAATCTTCACTTATACCTCTAAAATGAAAATTGGTGGGGGTTGCCAGAAACACTGACTGTCTCTCTTTTCTGACCTGTAGAGTCTTTCAGTCTGTTTTGGAGGAGTTATATGTGTGAAAGGTATGATTCAAATGGAAAATCATTGATTACTAGAATTGGCAAGCAGCCAAATCATCACACGGGATGATCATATGGTAAGAATGCCTGTCTTTCCAATTTCAGTGGACACAGAATTCTAAATTCTGTGTAATAAGCACATTTGTAAAAATATTTATTGAAAGAAAGCCACACTATGTGTATGCATTGCACTTCAAGAATCATTAGCACAACAATTTTATCTGATAAATCATTACCCTGTTGATTTACCTTCCTTTTTGATATGGCTTCACAAATAATTTTATTGTGTGTGTGTTGTAAAAGTGAGTTGTAAAGCTAATCATGTGGCATGGGATATTTTCATCTGTCTTTTTTGGGGGAGAGGGTTACTGGGAATTGGACCCAGTGGCATTTTGCCTCCTAGTAAAATATCCAGTCTTTCCCACGTAGAAAATGTTCTAGCTAAGTTGCTGAAGGTCTGACTATATTGCTGAGGTTGGCATTGAACCTGTTATCTTTCTGTCTCAGCTTCTCAAGGACTGAATTACAGGCATGTGCCACCACATGCAGCCTTGTCTCTATTTTCTTTATCTCTAAGTAGATAATTATGCCATGGCCTAAAGGAGTTTGGTTTGCAGTTGTAACTTGACTGATTATGAAATAATGTAGCAATGATTAAAAAATAAAATTCCATTCATCAATGCACATCTTCCCACAAAAGTAATGAAGAGTTATTCTGGAATACCATTGACCCTGAAACCTTCTGAAAGGTGATTTGCTCAGATTCTTACCCTCCAAAAAATGAGGGAATTCTCCTCACTACTTATGACTAAACATAGTACTTTTCCTAGAGTTACTATGGTAAATTCACATAATTTTCACATGCAAATTGGACCTTTTCACACCAAAAGCAGGGCTTTGTCAACATTGACAGTTTCTCAACCTTTGTCTTTCCCCACTTCCTTAATGTGGCTGATCTGGATACCTGCTTTCTACAGTGCATCCAGTTGACCATGTCCCTATGGAAGAGCTAGAGGTGACCTACTTTGTCTCACCCACTGAGCCCCACACTCCAAGTGGACTGTGAAGATATTCCACAGTGACCACATCAAACCCAGAGTGACCACAGAACTCCTGCACCTTGCCTTAAATCAACCAATTACAATTGTGGCTTCCAGAAACAACCTAACATCAAACTTAACATGGCTAACCTAACATTACTCAAACCTAACATCTGTCCTGATAAGGTTCTCCTCTGAAGTGGCATTCTTGGTATGATTAATGACACGCAGGTCAAACAAGAGCCACAAGGGCACCTGACAATATGTTGTGAAGATGCATCTGGTTATTGTGAGTACATAGGCACCAGGTCATCCACTAAGAAGAGGAAATACGAGTGAAAGTCATATTCTAAAATATGAAATAAACACCCAGAAGCCATGTCAACAGGGGGCTAGAGTTTACAGGCATTTTAGGGAAAGCAAACCTCAGACAAACTTAGAAAACAGAATACAAAACTTATCTATTGTTTCCTTTTGTTTCTCAACATTGTTCCTCCCAAATCCCAGAAATTCCATATTCTTTCTGTGAAGATTATGAACATGTATATGCAATTTATTTTCTCATTCCAAAAGAAAATAAATTGACTCAATCCAACTATTGAGTCTCCACTTTCTGTACATTCTACTTTGTGTTGATGACTCCATCTTTCTGTTGTATGTAATGAAATTGAGACACAGTGATATCCAGAAAATTTCAATTGAAAGTTTTGTTAGCTCCTGTAAGTGAATAGTCATGAAAAGGAACTCCTCTTATTAATCTCTAAGGAGTTTTACCTCCAAATGTTTTCTGTTTCAGTGGAATCTTCCACTGTTAAAGAAATAATCACAATGGAAATCCTGGAGTCCTCCTTAACCCTTATCTTCCTTCCCTACTTACTCTCTTTACATTCTGAGGAATGTTCAACAAAGTATCTCAAAAAAGGATGTCCGTCTGTGCCCTGATGACAAATGTCCTTAGCTGAACCCCATCATGCTTATGAGGAAGTTCAGACCAGTTTGCCTAGTGATCTTCATGGTTCTTGGTTCTTGTAACTGCAATCCATTTCTCACAGAACAGTAACAGTGCTATATTAAGATGCACTTCAATGACAGCCCTTTTCAGCCTAATTACTCAATATATTGCCTATAAGGCTTATGTGGCACCCATAAAGGCCATGGTTACATCGATTCAATATGGAGTGGGTAAATGAAGATGTTCAGCATCATGCCTCTGTTTATTAAGGCTTAAAGTTCAAGGAAAAGCATGCATCCTATCATAGAACACCTCACACCTAGCAATGTAATAGTCCTACCTTAGTTAAAGATTGGCATGTTTGCAGTACAGTTCTCCAACAAATTCAAAATGAGGTCAGGAGGGTTGAGAAAATTCAAATTCCCAAAGTGTTCAGAATATTCAAATTTCAGCTTTCTCCAGAATCTCACATAATGAAGTAGGTCTTCCTGGAGTAAACAAGTAACAGTTGTGATGAGGGAATTAGCATATAATTAATTAATTAATCAATGGTAGTGGAGATTAAATCCGGGGCATTCTACCTCTGTGGCTCATAGGTAGAACTCCCAGCCCTTTTTATTTTGTTTCAAGTTGAAACAGGTCTTACTAATATACCACACCATGGCCTCAGACATTGGATTCTCCTGTCTCAGCTTCTCAAGGGATTACAGGCAAGATCATCAGCCACAACTGGAATTACCATATAATTTAAATGGGAAAATTGGATCACTGATTTTCTGTTAAACTATGAAAAGAAAGACAAGTTTAGGTTCCCTAGAACAATTTGATATCTAGATATCAATTTTAAGAGAAACGATGTAATAATAAAAATGTCAGAAAGGCAGGAAGAAGCAAGAGTAAGATTAAGAGGAAGAAGGAAGTGAAAAAGGAAAAGAGGAGGGAGGGAGAACCAACAGATTTATGTATATATATATTTGGATAGAATGAAAATTTAGCAGCCAGGTGTGGTGGCACACCCTTGTAATCCCAGTACCTGGGAGGCTGAGACAAGAGGATGACATGTTTGTGGCCAGCCTCAGAAATTTATTGAGAACCTGTTTCTAAACAAAGAATAAATAATAGGGCTGGGGGGGGGTGTATCTCAGAGGTAGAATGCCCAGTACCACCAAAAATAATTTACCTATAACTCCAACTGACAAATAAATTTATACCTCATATTTTTTTCTCCAATGATTTACAGGTGAAAGATAAGTTCCACTCCACAATATCTGAATCTAATTACAGTCAGTTATTTCTAAACTATAGTCAGGAGTATATCTTTGAAATATGTAATACCTCTTTAAAGACCACTCAGTGTAGAGTAAGAAGATAATTTCTATATTTAGAAGACTTAATAATAGTAACAATTAGAAGTGTTGAACAAAGCAAAAGAATGGGACTAAATTTGAGTACACAAATATTAGTTTAAAATGAAAAGAAGAGTCACTTACATAACACCCCGCTATAAAACTGTTTCCAATAAAGAAAGTCATAATCCAGGAGCTGGAAGTAAAACAAAACTGAAATCATTGAATTTGTCACTCTTTCCAGAAAAGTCATTCTGTCTGTCAGTTTTGCCATGTTCACAGGTACATAGGAAGGTGGAGCTGGAAGTTTCCCACAGTGTCTCTCTGTGATGCCACCCGGTGAGGTTCTTTCTAGTTGTGATTACAAAGGGGACTGCAAGCAACTCTGCCACTACCTCTCCACAGGGAAAAGCAGGGTCAATAACCATTACATCATAGTTGTCTTCATGAGGGGGTCTTGTTATAGACAATATTCTCACACACGAGTATAAGGAATCCATCCAATTCAACAAAGTAAGCATTGAATTTTATGGCTGCTCACCAGAATGATAATTTTGGAAGGGTATTTATCAATTAGATCCTCTAGCTTCAGATTCACACCCTGAGAAGTCATCTCCTTGTATGACACAGAGAACAGCTTCAATTTTACTGCAGAAGGCTTCTCATAATCATTGAATGAAGCAAGGAATGCATCAGCACTGTCATCCCATGCCCTCTGTGAGTTCCTCCAGAATAGTTTTGTGCCAATTTGGGAAAATTGCTCTAATAATAATTTATAGTAAAATGTAAAAGGCAGTCATTCAGGCAGAGAGAGGCAGTAGCTCTGTCCTTTACATTCCAAGTGCTCTCCCTCCCTTCTTCTTCTGCCCCTTTGTTCTAATGACTAACCCATAGTAAGAATGTAAAAACAATTGAGGCCTCTAGGCTTAGAAGCACACAGAGACTTTGTGCACCATAGAGGCAGTTAAGGCTTTAGCCCTAAGATCACAGTGACTCTGCCTAGCACATTTTAAAACCATAAAGAGATCTGAATGTGATGGCGCATGCTTGTAATCCCAGTACTTGGGAGGCTGAGACTGGAGGATCCGGGTTCATGGCCAGTCTCAGCTACATAGTGAGGCTGTCCACAACTTAGTGAGACCATGTTTCAGAAAAAAAACAATAAAATATAGGACTGGGTGTTTAGCCCAGAGGCAGAAAGCCCCTGGGTTCAATCCCCAGTACCGCAAAAAAAAAAAAAAAATTAAAATTAAAATAAAAAAATAAAACCAAAAAGATAGCAAGGGCCTTATGCCTTGCTTTTAGAGATTATACACAGCTGCACTGGCTACAGCTAGTGACCCTGTTTACCTCCTATTCTTCATGACCCAGCCTCAGTATGAGAAAGGCAAACTCCATGTGTTACATCAGTGCCCATAGTTGATAGACAACCAGTACAGTCCAATAAAATAGGTGTAAAAACAAGGTAGATTATTGACCTCTGCACTTAGTAAGTGCACTTAATGGCCTAGAAGGCACCACCTGCCTAAGGAATAAGTTATGCCTAAGAAATAAGTTACTAGTCTGTTACCTTAGTAATGCTGATAAGAACATACTAATGTGAGAATTGTATTTAAGGGGGTGGGTCTGATGGAGGGCAGAGTTCCACTTTTGGGCTCTCCAGCATGTCTTCCAGGCACATTGATTTTTCTCTCCTCTTTTTCTATTTCCTACTGATTTTGTAATAAAATTTTGTTAATGCTGAAACCAAGCCACCTGTTAGTTTTAATTCCCCTCTTCAGAAAACCTGATCTGAATTAAAGGGAAAGAGCCCACAATACTGCTCCCACTGCAACAGTTTCATATTCAGCCAATGGCTCATGACACAGGGCCACACCAGCACCTTCCCACAGTATCCACAGTTAGCCCAGCAGAGCTGCAGGAGCAGAACTGTGGAAGCCCACTTCTCAGACACCATAGTGGTGTCTCCCCAGCACAAGACTCTGCAGAGCTTGAGTGTTCACAGAGCACGGGTTGGATGCAGCAATATAAAAAGGAGCTACACATTAACTTTTAGAAATAGAATAAAGTTACCTATTCAAAGTATTTAGTTTAACTTTCCTTTTGTGTGTGTGTGTGTGTGTGTGTGTGTGTGTGTGTGTGTGTGATAATGGGGTTGAATCTGGAATGCTCTATCTCTGAGATACATGCCTACTCCTTTTATTCTGAAATAATACCTGGCTAGGTTACTGCACCCTGGCCTCCCACTTGCAATCCTCTTGTCTCAGTCTCCCAAATTATGGGATTACAAGCATACACCACCAAGCTTGACTCAACATTTCTAGTGATATCACCACTACATGATATTTACTTTGAAGAATACAATAACTATTTTAATTTGTTAACCTATGTATTTTAAAAGGCAACATTTTAATATTTTAAATTACAAATTTATAAATATACCAGCAGAACCTCATGTAATCCTAGTAAATAATATGGTATATTTTAAGGAGCATTCTGATTGATAATTTGAAGAAGCTAAAAATAATACTTTTTAGGTTGATCTTGTATCCTGCTACTTTGCTGAATTTGTTTTTGTTTTTGTTTTGTTTTGTTTTGTTTGTTACCGGGGATTGAACGCAGGGGCGTTCTACCTCCGCACTACACCCCTGGCCCTATTTTTTTTTTATACTTTCTTTTGAAACCGGGTCTCACGAAGTTGCGGAGGGCCTCACTAAGGAGAGAGAGAGAGAGAGAGAGAGAGAGAGAGAGAGGCAGGGAGAGAGAAAGCGAGAGAGCTGAGGCTGGCCGCGAACCCGGATCCTACTCCGGTCTCTGCCTCCCAAAGTACTGGGATTACAAGCGTGCGCCACCACGCCCGGCTTACTTTGCTGAATTTGTTAATTAGCTCTAGACTATTTTTGGTTGAGTTCTCTGGGTCTTCTAGATATAGGATCATATCATCTGCAAATAAAGATAATTTTAGTTCTTCTTTTCCTATTTGAATTCCTTTGATATCCTTCTCTTTTCTTATTGCTCTGGCAAGATTTTCAAGGACTATATTGAAAAGGAGTGGTGATAGTGGGCATCCTTGTCTTGTTCCTGTTTTTAAGGGGAATTCTGGCAATTTTCCCCCATTCAATATGATGTTGGCTTTGGGTTTCTTATTTATTGGCTTAATGATGTTGAGGTATGTTCCTTCTATTCCGATTTTCTGTAGAGTTCTTAACATGAATGGGTGTTGAATTTTGTCAAATGCTTTTTCTGCATCTTTTGAAATGATCATATGATTCTTGGTTTTGGTTCGATTTATATGGTGAATAACATGTATTATTTTGCATATGTTGAACCAGCCTTGCTTTCCTGTGATGAAACCAAGTTGGTCATAGTGTACGATTTTCTCAATGTGGGTTTGAATACACATGGTTAGTATTTTATTTAGAATTTTAGCTTCTATTTTCATTCATGATATTGGTCTGTAATTTCCTTTTCTTGGCTTTGGTATTAATGTGATGCTGGCCTCGTAAAAGGAATTTGGAAGAATTCCATCTCTTTCAATTTCACGGAATAGCTTGTGAAGTGTTGGTTTTAGTTATTCTGTAAAGGTTTTGTAGAATTCAGCTGGAAAACCATCTGGTCCTGGGCTTTTCATTGATGGAATACTTTTTATTGTTTCTACCTCTGTGCTTGCTACTGGTTGATTCAGGTTTTCTATATCCTGTTGGTTCAATTTAGGTAGGTTGTATCTTTCTCGAAATCTTTCAATTTCTTCTATGTCTTCCATTTTATTCAAATATAAGTTTTCAAAGTAGTTTTTTATGATCCTCTGGATTTCTCCACTTTCTGCGGTGATGTCCCCCTTTTCATTTCGGATTTTAGTAATTTGGTTTGATTCTCTTCTTCTTTTGTTTAGGTTAGCTGGTGGTTTGTCAATCTTGTTAATCTTCCCAAACAGTCAGATGCTTGTTTTGTTGATTCTTTGTATTGTTTTTGTATTTTCTATTTCATTAATTTCTGCTCTGATTTTAGTTATCTCCTGCCTCCTAATGACTTTGGGATTCAACTGTTCCTGTTTTTCAAGAAACTTGAGTTGTGTCATTTATTTGATTATTTATTTGGATGTCTTCTGTTTTTCTTATGTGGGCACTCAGTGCTATAAATTTTTCTCTTAACTGCCTTCAAAGTGCCCCATAGATTTTGGTACATCGTGTCTCCACTTTTGTTTAATTCCAGGAATTTTTTTATTTCTCCCCTTATTTTTTTTTCTGATCCATTCCTCATTCAGAAGTGTATCATTCAGTCTCCATGTACTTATGTGATTACTTTTGGACTTCCTGTTGATAATTTCCAGTTTCATTCCGTTGTGATCTGAGAAGATGCAGGGAATTATATCACATCTTCTGAATTTGCTGGTGCTTGCTTAGTGACCCAGTATGTGGTCTATTTTGGAGAATGTTCTGTGGGTAGCTGAGAAAATGAGTATTCAGGTGTTCCTGTTTGAAAAAATCTGTATGTGTCTATTAGATCCATCTGGTCTATGATTTTCTTTAGGTCTGAACAATATTCATCTTTTGCCTAGAGGATCGAACTAGTGGCATGAGTGGTGTATTGAAGTCTCCCAATATTATTGTCTTTGGGTCTATTCAGGACCTGATTTCCTGAAGGCTTTGTTTTATGAATGTGGGTGCACCCACATTTGGGGCATAAATGTTTACTATTATTATATCTTCTTGCTGGATTGTTCCTTTTATTAGTAAGAAGTGACCCACTTTGTCTCTATTGATGTGTTTCAGTTTTAACTTAAAGTCTTTTTTTCTCAGATACTTTTTTTCTCAGATACTACTGTTGCTACTCCTGCTTGTTTTTTATCTCTGTTTGCATGGTATATTTTTTTCCATGTTTTACCTTTTGCGTACAGGTATCTTGGCTTGAAGGTGAGTTTTTGTAAGCAGCATATAGTTGGGTTATGCTTTTTAATCCACATTGCCAGTCTATGCCTTTTAATTGGGGAGTTGAGTCCTTTGATATTCAATGTTATTATTGAGACATGATTTTTTATTTCCTATCATTTTCATTTCTATTTTCTGTTTGCTAGTGACAAATCTCCTTGTTTAATTACCTACCTGGTGGAGTTCACCTCTCCTTTGTTTCTGAAAATTGCTTGTTTTTCCTTCTTTGTGATTTATTTCTTTTACGATATTTTCCAGTGTTGGTTTGTTCCTCATAAATTCTTTAAGTGTTTGTTTATGATGGAACATTTTTATATTTCCATCAATTTTAAATGATAGCTTTGCTGGATATATCAGTGTTGGTTGGAAGTTGTTTTCTTCCAGGATCTGGAGTACTTCATACCAATCCTTCCTGGCTATCCTGATTGGGTTGAGAAGACTGGAGTGATTTTCATTGTTTTACCCTTTGTGTCACCTGTTCTTTAGCTCTTGCTGCATTTAGGATTCTTTCTTTGGCCTCTCCATTAGATATTTTAATTATTACATGGTGTGGGGAGGTCCTTCTTAATGGTGTTCTATATGTTCCTTGTATGTGAATGTCCAAATCCTTTTCTATGTTCAGAAAATTCTCTGAAATTATTTCTTTGAAGAGGCTTCTATACCCTTGTTCTGTGCTTCTAATCCTTCTTCGATGTCTTTTATTCTTAGATTAGAACGTCTTGCATTGGTGTGTATTTCTTGGATGGCCAAGGTGTGTTGTTGTAATATCTTCTGTATATGGTTGACTGTGTTTTCAATTTTGAATGAAGTGTCTGCCAGGAGTGATACCCTGTGTTCCATGTGGTTGAGTCTACTACAGTTGGTTTCTATTGCAGACTTTAATTCATTTGTTGACTTGTTTATTTCATTCAGTGTTTCTCTCTGATTCTTTCTTAGAGCTTCAACTTCCTCCTTCATCTCCTCTAAGCCTTTTTTGAGGCCTTTGATCATTCTGAAGATCAAAATTCTTAATTCTCTTATTTGCATTTCATATAGGTCAGTATGTGTAATCTCACTTGTTGATGCATTGTGTTTCTTGTTTCCTCACTGTTCCTAACTCTTGTATTTTAGGTGTTTTCAACAGTGCTCCTGTTGCCTCTGCATCATCTTTCTTTCTATATAAAAGACCTCTTGATGGTCCCTGTAAACCCAATTGGGTCAGTAGGCTGTAGGATGTGGTTCCCTCACGTTTGGTTGACCTGGGAGCGGTGTGTGTGTTTGGGGGGCAAGCAGGTTCTGGAGCTCAGGTATTGGCACATGAGGTGCACTTTGAGATGTGGTGTTGGATGTGGGCTCCTAGGTGCAGGTGACAATGCCAGAAAATGCCCGGTCTCCAAGGCGAGGGTGCTGAGGGTCACCCGGGCCCCACAGGATGCACACATGCTCCAAGTCTTGGGAGGTATTTCCAGGGGTTGCCCAGGCTCTAATGCGTGGCACTGAGTATGTCACATGGCCTGAGGTGGGTGCAGACTCCAGGTATCAGATGGCAGCGCCTGAGGGTGCATGGGCGCTAGCACACAGTGCAGAGGATCGTGCGAGGAGGTACGTAGGCTCCTGGATCTGGTGCTGTGATGTCCCCACCACTTACAGAATTCTGCTACAGTTTCTCCTCCTGATTTGTTGATCATGCCAGGGTCTATTAGACCAGGATGTAGGGCCCAGGCTAAGATGGCTCCTTACCAATCCTGCTGACAAGGGATTGCAGTTTTCTGTGGGATTCTGTAGCTGGTAGACTCTGTGTCTGTGTAGGCATACTCGGGTTACTGGATTTTGGGTTTTAGTTCTTCTATGGCTTTGTGATGTTCCATTCTGAGCCCCCAAGGCGATTTTAAGATGATTTTTTCACAGGCTCATTCAGGGGAACGTATTCCGCCGCTATCTTGGATCCTCCTCCCAATATTAATCTTCTTTAAATGTTTGATAGACTCCACCAGTAAAGTCATGAGGTCCTGGGCCTTTGTCGTTCTTATCATACTTTTTTAAATTGCTGATTTAATATCTTTTATTGTATTAGTTTACCCAGCTGTTCTATTTCTTCGTGGTTTATTTTTAGTAGGTTGTCCATATCTGGGAATTTAGCCTTTTCTTTTAGGTTTTTAAATTTCTTTAAATATAGGAGAAGTAAAAATAAGAGGTATAAAGGAGACAAACTGGGAAGGAAGGGGAATCTATTCTTTAAATTCTAGATACTCCCTGATAATCATTATCTACAAAGTACCATGTCTATTCTGTCTTAGGCAAAAATCCTCAAAAGCCCCACACTTTTAATCCTAATGGACCACCTCCCCAACTAAAATTCCTGAGATGTTTGGCAAACAAAAGATCCCTAAAAATGTCTGACCTTTGGTCAAGCCAGCACCTATCAATGGAATGTCAGAAACTGACTTTTCTAAAACAAACAAACAAAAAAAGACCAGACCTTCATCTCTGCCATGTGCCCCTATCTACCCCGTCATGGGGGTCTCCTATAAAAAAGAATTATAAATACCCCAAAGTTGCTCTCCCTCTCTTGAAATGGCCCACATTCCCCTGTAACATTATTCCCCACTTTCTTAAATAAACCTCTGTCTTTGTCTCTTTAAAAAATATAAACAAATATAATGATACATAGCAGTCTTGACTTATTCTTTTTTGTGACATCAGTTGAAACTTTTCCATCTCCAATTTTATTTATTTCAATCTCTTCTTTCACTCTGTTTTTTTTATTCTTGCCTTCAGCAGGTTTGTCAATTTTTTGAAATTTTAAAAAATTCTCATAGTTTTTGAGTTTTCCAATTACCTTAGACTCTTTTATTTCTACTATGAACTTCATTACTTCCTTCTGCCTTTGAGATTGACTTCATATAATTTTAGAAGTTTTCTATATGTACAGATAGGTCATTTATGTGAGCTCTTTTCTCTGTTTCAATGTAGGCATTTATCTCTATGAACTTGGCTATAGAATGACTTTTGATACATCCCATAAACTTTAATAAGTTATGTTTTCACTTTCATTGGCTTTTTATCATTATATTATGTCTTATTCTTTCTTTTGTGATAGTTTTTTAAAGCCAATTTTGTTCTGATATATAGTTACTCTTATTTTCTTTAGATGGGAGACATTTGTATCAAACATTTTTTCATCCCTTTATTGTCAGCTTCTGTGCATTATCACTGAGATATGTATAAATTAACACTGGTATTGTCACAAAGTGATAGAAAAGAGGCAAGATTATGAGTAAGACACTTATATTCTTTACTTTGATATGTATATGGCTCTTATATCTGAATCTGTTTCTATTTCTTAGGATTCATCCTCATTTACTATGAGTTTTTACCACTATTGAAATTACTTTCCCACCTCAGGGAGGATGGCTGAAGATGGAGAAAAGTGGAGTGTGAAAACAGGTTGGGAAGATTAAAATGGGTGATTCCTAAACATGGATAAATCCATAATAAAACAGGAAGGGAGGTTGCTATAAAGAACAGGGAGGGACACAGAGTTCACTATTCTGAGAATTCGATTTTAGAAGATTTGTCATGAAACTTTATCGATAGAGACTTGACCAAGGAAACACTTGAAATGATGCTAAGTAAAAATACCAACTTGTTAATGCCAATCATGTACAGGAAAGGGGAGAGATAAAAAAATTTAAAATAGCTGGGAGTGTAGTTGTGAGTTCAAATAACCTCAGGTTCAATCCTCAGTACCACATAAACAGACACACATACAACAAGAATATATTTCAAAAATTTTCACTAAGCCAGTGGATATCACTGTAGCTCCTTGATTATATGTCAGATAATTAAATGAAAACTTGAATTGATATGTCATTAATTATGAGAGAGTTAAAGAAACTGTAATCTTTAATATAATTGTGAGTTTAATGGAAAGAAGTTTCAAATGTGAGTGTTTGTCATTTCTTAATTTTCACAATGATAAATGTACATTATACCCTTTCTTGATCAAGTTAGTAGGCTAGTGCATCCTTAACATAATAAGAAACTAATAGTTTAAACTCATAAAAATGGAGGTTGCAAATTATACAAGGATATCAAATTCTAATTAATTATTTATTTTTGACAGAAAATTAAAATTTAATTATAAATTATGATCATGGATTATGAGAACTACTGATTTTAAATACAATGCAATAATAATTTGGTTACCAATAGTATTGTTGGTTAAATGTTTCATAAAACTACTACTATTTTTCTATATTTCTTACTGTTCTTTTATCTAAATTATATGTCCTCACCTTTAAAACATAGCAAAGTCCCTCACTGAGAAAAAAATTGATGATTCAGTAGATCTCCCTTTTTCAGAAACAGTATTCAACCCCTTCCACTGGAGTAATCCAAGAATATTTATTGAAGAAAGGCAGGAAAGTACACCATAATTATCTAAATGTGCAATGAAATTTTGTAGACATTTTTTGTTGTTATGCAGCATCACAGTTATAAATCCATGCTGTGATGCCTGTAACATTGGGTAAGCAGACAAGCTTATTTTGATTAAAAAAGAAAATTATAGCTGGGCGTGGTGCCGCATGCTTGTAATCCCAGTACTTTGGGAGGCGGAGACTGGAGGATCCAGGTTCGTGGCCAGCCTCAGCTCTCTCTCTCTCTCTCTCTCTCTCTCTCTCTCTCTTTCTCTCCCTGTCTCTCTCTCTCTCTACCTAGTGAGACCCTCCGCAACTTTGTGAGACCCGGTTTCAAAATAAAGTATAAAACAATAGGGCCGGGGGTGTAGTGTAGAGGTAGAATGCCCCTGGGTTCAATCCCCAGTACCGCAAAAAAAAAAAAAGAAAATCATAAATCTTCTCATTATACAGTAATCTCCTAGGTTGGTTCCATGATTTGTGTGGTCTATGGGGACTTGTGAATTTGACTTCTGTCAGTTCCCTGAAAACATCAAATTCCATTTACAATTTATGCTTCCTTGAGATCCAGTACACTGTTAGTTAGCATATCATTTAAGGATAATTTTTAAGATAATGTTATGATTAGAATATATTTAGAACTACGAGTGCCACTGTGTCAAAAAGTGAGAGAAAGAGGACAAGGCTACATGGAACGACAAAGGTAGAGTGACATGCTCACTAATGATCATGTTGAATTCTAGACTCTATCTCTAGGCTAAGGCAGGGGATGGGATTTTTGACAACAGGATGAAGATGGAATCTTGGTAAGCTCCTTTTGGTTTGATGAAGTAGAATTGCCCTTTCAGGACTTTGCCAACATAGAAAGATCCATTCCCTCTTTTCCTTGATCTACTCCATCTTTTTCTTCTTTCCTGTCTTATATACTTTTTTACAAGAAAACAAACAACATTTTGTGAGCAAGAATATGACAGTTGCTACACAGGCCAGCAGGAACCCAATGACATCTATAGAGTGGTACTGGACCCAGGTGAGGTCATGGGCTGCTGGGCGTAGATGCTTGGCTCCTTTGTGGCGCATGACAAACTCGATCCAGAAGACTGCTCGGTCCAGGGGCTTCACAGGCTGATCATGGTGAATCCTTGATAACCTCATGGCATTCTCTTTATAACTAGAACCAAAAACATAGAATGTGAAAGGGTTCTTTTGTTGTTCTTTTCATTATTCTATTGAAAACACATTAACTAATATGCAAGTCACAGGCTTACTGAAGAAAAGATTAATTTTTGTTGTTACATGCTCTTTGTTAGTGACATAGGGTTTAACAGACACCTGGGAGATATTTATGTCTCACACATATATATAAAAACACACACATATTCTTAGTCTAACAGGGTAAATTGAAGACATAGAAAAAACTTAGTGATTGTTAATTTCAGCCTATTTTTCCCAAAAAGAAAATTTGACACAGGACAAACTAGTTTCCAGGAAAATTCCCAGACGAATGTAGAGAATTTTCCAACAGTTTGGGGAAAGATGTCTTAAAAAAATCAACAAACACGGTATCTCACATTTTAGGGTTCAGCAGATAACACAATCAATGGCAGTTAAGTCTTTAAATGCAGCAGTACTTACGAAGGTTCATTAATGACTGTTCTCAAGGCACTCAGCAACTCTGCACTTGTCATTGTGTCAAAGGTCACCTGCAGGGCTGCTCCTTTGGACTTCATGTGAACAATGTTATCATGTTGATCAGCAAACAGGGGGATTCCCACCATAGGGATCCCATGATAAATTGCTTCGTAGATCCCATTAATACCACCATGAGTGATAAAAGCTTTGGTTTGGGGATGACCTAGTTATGGTGTCAAATAAGAAGTAAAATAGGATTTTATTGTGTAATGTATAAAATAGTTTCAGAGTTGTAAGGGATTATGTAGGACGACTCAATAATGAAGGTAGCATTTTCTAGGACATAACTACCACTGATAACTATCCTAGGTAAAGGAGGCATTACATCCTTCTGCATTTCCTGAAATTATTGCACAAGCTAGGGAAAATGTGAATCTAAAAATCAATGGTCAAGTTTTTTACCAATCTGCTGTATAATAGTAACTACATTGAATTACCTGTACACTTGTTAATTTTTGGTTGTATGTGTTAGATATTAAAAGAGTTATTGAATTTGTCCATCATAAAATTGCATATTGTTTTAGATTAATCAACTTACAGTTATCTATGGATCACTTGTAATACAATGAATGGGAGGCCCTATATCTTGTAACTTGGTTTAATTTTTTTGAGATCTTTTCTTCTATGTTGTTCCCCTGTATTAGTTTATGCTATTTAACACAGACTGTGCTTATCCAAGTTTGGAAACTTTGTTTCTTACACAGTTTTGGCTTCTTTGTATTTACACTTTTATTGGTGCATTGTAGTCTCACATCTTATTGTGGTTCACAGTGAGTGTGTCATGCATGCACACTGTAGTTGGTGAGTTTTCCCCCAGCTCCCTGCCCTTTCCCTATTTCCGTTTACATGATATTGAGTTTGGCTTTGGTATTCTCCCAGATGTCCATAATATCAATGGCAGTGTTTCCTTCATTAATTCTCTCTCCCCAATCCCACCCACCTCTAGACCACCTCCCACACACTACTGGGATTTCTCTTCCATTATGTAAACTCCCGTTTGTATCCCAATTTCTCCCTGTCTTCTGCAAATGAGCTAAAACATATGATCCTTCATTTGCCATGACTGGGAAAATTCACTTAACAAATATGTTCCAGGTCCATCTATTTCCTGAACATGACATAATTTTGTTCTTTTTCATTTCTGAGTAGAATTCCATTGTGTATATGTCCCATAGTTTTGTCCTGCTGTCTTACCAAGCAGATCATTCTGGGGAATCCAATCATAGAGCTGAGTGTTGGCTCCTAATGAGGCTGGTTTCTTTCCTGTGTATCCCCATAAAACCTATGAAGGAAAATGTATGTGTTTCACAAGTAAAACCACAGGATTATGGTAGTTTAAGACCATAGAAGTGTTTATAAATAACATATACAACTCTATTGCAGATGATATTGAGTAATTAGTATAGAGAGTTTCTTTGAAAACACTAGAAGAAATAGTAGTATTCCTACAATAACCTTGAAAAAATGCTTGTATTTGTTGATTATAATACTTGCTCCTATTATTTTGCCTCATATCAATTAAGAGCATCTGGGAATGAGATTATAAGTGAAGCATCAGAAAACTTAAATAATTCTGGCTGATTGATTGGCTTATAATAGTAAAATTTTTATGGATAAATGTCTTTGTGTAATCAAAAGCTCTTGTACTCCCTATCACTATTTTCAAATTTTGTTTTTATCTGTTTTACAGATAAAATTTGCTTTATAATTTTTCTTTTTGTTTTTATATAACCTAGGGCATCTTGTTTGGGTTTCTACCCTTTGCTGCATATTTTTCTCTAATGGAAAGGCTGTAAGAAAATTTTACATTAGAATACAAACAGTAGCTTAGATATCCCAACACAATTAATAGAAAATTTCAGAATTAATACTCAGAGGTTTCACATTCTTACCTTTAATTTTATGTAATTTAACCAAATATAAATTTAAAAGAGCTCTTGATTATTTTATGAATTAAAATATAAAAAGTGTGAAAGTCTAGAATTATGGTGAAAATAAAGTTAATTTAATTGAATATTTTGTAGTATTATAGGCAGACTGCTAGACTACAGTGTTAAAATTACAAATGCCTTTTAGTGTTAGAAAATTCTAATTAAGTAAATATTATACATGAATAAAATAACAACTACTACTTCTATGACCAACTATATAGGATAGAGTCCTAATACAACCAAATATATGCAGGAGATTCTGAAGCATGATTTCTCACTAGAATATTAGTTTTCCCTTTTCCTGGACCTTGGAGCCAATGTACTCCAGCATATTCTTGATGGAAATGTTTCCACAGTAATGGAAAGGCTCCTACATGTAAATGATTATGCCTTAACACAATATCATGATATGTTTTTTCACGTATTGCTTCATAATGAAGCTATGTGCTAAGTGCTAAGTGGGAAAGGATATTCTGGTTTCCAATATTAAGCTCTACTCTCTCGAATTGTGAAACGCTGTCTTCTGGGTTCGAGTTTGTACTGACCTTCTGTGGAATCTGGGCTAGGGCTGAGGCAATGAGATCAGCCTTGTCCTCTGGGAGGCTTGGGACTACTGAACCCAGAGAAAATACCACAATGCCATTTTCCCCTGAGCTCTGGACAAATTCCTCGATTACCTGCAGAGAAGAATTCTGTATTACAAAGGTGCAGTGTCACAGAGAACAAAAGAAAGTCCACTCACATTTCTAAAATGAAGATTGCTGTGTGTTGTCAGAGACATTGAATGTCTCTGTCTTCTGACCTGTAGAGTCTTTTAGTCTGTTTTTTAGGAAGACTGAGTGTGAAAAGTATGGTGGTCTACATAATCATTGATTACTGAAATTGGCAAGAGACCAAATCATCACACAAGAAGATTAACTGGTGAGAGTACCTCTCTTTCCATTTCAAGTGAACAGAGAATTCTAAAATATGAGTTCTATGAAAACTTGTAAATCTATGTGATAGTCAATCTCGGTTGTCAAATTGACCTGATCATGACACACCCATGATCATGTGACTTTCGGTGTGTAACTGCAGATTAAACAGAAAGTCCTGCCCTGAATGTAGGCAGCAGGATTCTGATAGGTGTAGGGCTTAGATAAAAGAGGGAGAAGCTGCGTAGAACGATGCGTAACTCTTTCCAAAGAAAACGCATCTGATCTCGCCTGAGATCATTGGCCTCTGGCTCATAGAACTGGAACTTCACCATTTCTCTGAACAGCTTCTTGATCTTCTGCTCTCGTCTGAGATCGTCGGCCTCCAGCCCTTTGAACTGAAACTTCACCATTGTTTCTCCGAAGAGCTTCCTGATCTTCACATCTTGGACTGGGACTGAATTAGTGGTTGCTCTGATCCTAAGACTCCAGCTCTTAGACTGCTCGACCAGCTACTGGTTCCTCTGACTCTCCACGTGTAGTCAGAACTTGGGACTACATTGCTTCAAACTGTAAGCCCATCTGATAAATCCCTTTTTTCAAATATACTCATTCTGTGAATTCTGTTAATCTAGTGAACCCTGTCCAATACAATCTATTTCTTGAAAGGAAGCCACAATGTGTCTGGCTTGAGTTTCCAAAACTATTAGCATATTTATATCTCATAGATCATTACTCTGTTGATTTAACTTCCTTTTGACTTGGCTTCTCTAATAATTTTTGCTTGTGTATGTGTATGTAAAAATGGGAGTGAGAAGATAAAGATTAATTTGACCTGGGAGAATGTCATCTGTCTTTTTAAATTTTTTTTTTGTTGTTGTTGTTTTTGTTTCTCTGGGTTGTCAACCCAGGGGCATTTAGCCTAATAGTGAAATACTCACCCCCCCATCTTTTTATTTTTGAAATGGTTCCATCTAAAATGATGAGGGTCTCACTGAATTGCTGAGGCTTGCCTTGAACCTGCAATCCTTTTGTGTCAACCTTTCAAGTACTGGGAATATAGGCACGTGCCACCATGTTCAATCATGTCATCTATCTTTCTTTATCTCTCAATAGATAATGTATTGCAAATTTCCAGAAAACTTCAATTGAGAGTCTGTTGACTTCTCTAATTGAAATCTCACAAAACAGAAATCAAATTATTAATTACTAAGTAGTCTTACCTCTATATTTTTTCCTTTTCAGTGGAATCCTCCACTATCAAATAAACACTCAAAAGGGAAATCCTCGAGTCCTTAATCCCTTATCTTCCTTCCCCATTTATTCTCAATATATTCCATGGAATGTTCTTCAAAGTACCTCAAGAAAACATGTTTATCTCTTCCATGAAGATAAATGTTCTTTTAAAAATCTTATTATTCTTATGAGGAACACTAGAGCAATTTTCCTAGTGATCTTCAAGGCTCTATTTTCCTGTAACCACAATCCATTACTCACAGGATAGTAATACTGCTAGAGTAAAATGCACTTCAATGACAGCCCTTTTCAGCCGATTTACTCAATATGCTACTATAAGACCTCTATGGTACACATAAAACCTGTGGTTACATGTAAATTGAATATGGCATAAGTATATGCATATGTTCAGCATCATGCTCTGTTTGCTACATTCAAGGAAAACCACGAAACATAAACACGTAAGACCTCTCAGTACAACGCTCCTACCTTAGGTAAAGGTTTGGCAGGTTTGCAGTGCAGTCCTCCAACAAATTCAAAATTAGGTAGGTAGGGTTTAGGAAATTCAAAATCCCAAAATGTTCGGATTAGCCAAATTTCAGCTTTCCCCAGAATCTCGCATAATGAAGTGGGTCTTCCTGGAGCAAAGAAACAATAGTTGTGTGGAAGGAATTAGCATATAAATAACTAATTAATCAATAGTACTGTGGATTGAACCCAAGAATGTTCTACCTCTGAGTTCCACCCCAGCCCTTTTTATTTTATGTTAAAACAGGGTCTCAAAAAATTATCCCATGCTGGCCTTGGACCTAGGAATTATTCTGTTTCAGCCTCTCAAGTTGTGGCATTACAGGTCAGTGCTACCATGCCCATTTGGAATTTGCAAATAATATAAATGGGAAAATTGTATCACTGATTTTCTGGTAAGTTATCAAAGACAATAGAATTTAAGGTTCTCTAGAACAATTTGGATTCTAGATGTCAAATTTAAGGAAACATTTTAATAAAAAAAGAGATAGGAAAGAAGTCAGAAAAGAAGTAAAGGGAGAAGGTGAGGAAGAAGAAAAGTAGGAAGGGGGAGTAAGAGGGGAAGGAGGAAAAACCAACAATTTCATGTAAGTATAATTTGATAGCATATAGTAATTAAGTCTAACTCCAAATGAGAATTAAATTTATACATTCTGTTTTTCTGTCCAGTGAATTACAGATGATAGTTTATCTCCATGCCAGGATATCAGTACCTAATCACCTATCAATGATTTCTAGACTATAGTCAGGAATAAATCTTTGAAGGATACAATATCTGCTGACCTGATTCTACTATACCTTATCTCCTTGTTCTAATGGATAGAACATTATTTCATTAATTAGAGTTCCCTGAGGGTTTCATACCCATGCAAACCTTTTCTTTGGGTTGTGAACTACCCACATATATACTATGTATATCATGTATTAACTTTAGTGTTGCCTTCCACTGATTGTACGTGTGTGTGTGTGTGTGTGTGAGTGTGTGTGTGTGTGTGTGTGTGTGTGTTTGTGCGTGTGTGTGTGTTTGTGTTACTAGTTATTGAACCCAAGGGCACTCTTGTTTGTGAGCTATACCCCAGAACTTTTAATTTTTTGTTTTAATTTGGTAGCAGGGTCTCACTTAGTGGCAGAGCCAGGCCAGAAACCTGCCATCCTCCTGTCTTAACCTTCCAAGTACTAGGTTGACAGCCATCCACTACTACATCTAGTTCCTTATTCAAAATACATATATATATATATATATATATATATATGTATGTATATATGTATCCTTAAGTATATATATGTATATATATATTCTTAGTGTATATATAGTATATATAATCTATACTAAACATATCCTTAATATATATAGTATATATATCCTTAATATAGATATTATATATATATATATACGTATATTATATGTATATATATATATATATATGTATCTACTAAGTTTCAACCTTAGATCTTTAAGCAGAAGAATGAGCAATTTTAGGTAAACAAATTCATTATTTCCATTGACTGAAAACAAACCTCTTACAAGTTACGGAAAGAGAAAGTAAATCAGATGAGAAAGCTTTCCTCGATTTCCATTAAAATTTGTTGGCAATATACACCCCAGGAGGGAAGCATCATTTTAGATTCTTGATATTATAGTGTTTGATATTATGTCCAAGGTCATAGCACCCTATGCCTTTAATTTTACAAAAAAATAGTTTTACTTAAGACAGTGTTTCAAATTGACAGAAATGACATTAGAACTATCTCCACTCCCAAGCAAATAGATTATGTTCTCTACATTGCCTGTGTCTCACATGCTGCCAGGATTATTAAAACCTACATGATTATAACTTACATGTCTTTGGCCTCGTATACGGACCACTCACTTTAGAGCAAGAAGATATAGTTTCAATATTTAGAAGACTGAAGAATGATACCAAGTAGAAGTGTTGATCAAAGCAAAAGAATGGGACAAAATTTAAGCACACAAATATTTGTTAAAATGGAGAGTCTCTTACCTAACACCTCCGTATAGAACTGCTTCCAATAATGAAAGTCATAATCCAGGAGTTGGAAGTAAAACAAAACTGAAATCATTGCATTTTTCACTCTTTCCAGGAAAGTCATTCTGTCTGTCAAATTTGCCATGTTCACAGGTACATAGGAAAGTGGAGCTGGAAGTTTCCCACAGTGTCTCTCTGCAGTGCCTCCTAGAGAAGCTCTAATTGTGATTACAAAGGGGACTGCAAGCAACTCTGCCACCAGCTCTCCACAGGGAAAAACAGGGTCAATAAGCATTACATCATAGTTGTCTTCCTGGAGCTTCTTCATGAGGGTCTTGTTATAGACAATATTCTCACACACGTGTTTAAAAAATCCCTTCATTTGATCAAAGCAATCATTGAATTTTATGGCTGCTTGCCAGGATGGTAACTTTGAAAAGACATTAAGAATTAGTTCTACAAATTTCTGCCTCCCTTTCTCAGCAGTGGTCTGGTTGTTTCTCACAGGGACCACCTCCAATTTCAGTGAAGAAGACATCGTGTCATCAATCAACCAAGAATTAGAATGAGTCAGCACTGTAATCTCATGCCCTCTGTGAGTTCATCCAGAATGATCTTCATATTCAGCCAATGGCTCATGACACAGGGCCACACCAGCACCTTCCCACAGAATCCACAGCTAGCCCAGCAGAGCTGCAGGAGCAGAAGTGTGGAAGCCCACTTCTCAGTCACCATGGTGGTGTCTCCCCAGCACAGGGCTCTGCAGAGCTTGAGTGTTCAGGGAACACAGTGTGGAAGTGGCAATTTAAACAGAGAAAGAGCTACACATTAACTTGTAGAGACAAGAAAAGTCACAAATGCAATCTTTAGTCTATTTTTCTTTTCTGGTACTATTGATTGAAACCTTGAATGCTCTTCTCTGGGTGATCTGAGGTGACTGGAGCACCTGCTCTGTGTTATCTGTCCTTTGAGAGCGTGGCATGACTTGAGGCTTGGCATACCAAGCCTAGCAGAAAGCATACTGTCTGCAACATTCATTCTGTTCTGATGAGAACGGAACATAGAGGGAAGCTGCGGCCTAGGAGGACCTGAGTTCTCATAACATTCTTGTCCTTACTCCTTGGGAAAAAGATAAGCACAAGACTGTTTAGTGTTTTTGTTCTCAGAAGCTTTGTTTTAGTGCTTGCCTGTACAGGGTTCTCAGGATTTTTCTATAAAAGAAGTCTGTTGCTCTTAATAAACATGCATTTGCTTGGAATATTCCTGCTTTGCATCCTCCGTGTCCTGATTTCTGCGCCATTGTGCTACATCTTCCCGGGGTCCCCGCTCCCCTAGAGAGTGACCACAGGAGCCGCACCAAACAGGGACCCCCAGGCTAGCTCGGAAGGTGGTCATGATAAGGTAAGTTATAACGGGGTTATGGGACAAATTAAGTCTACTCCTTTTTCTTCTGTGTTACAGAATATTTTTAGTGTATGACATTAAGGTACCTTTAAAAGATATAGAGCAATGTTTAGATGTAGTATTAGAGTATAATCCTTGATTTCCTGATGAAGGATCTTTAGACATGGAAACTTGGATAAGAGTGAAGAATAATATAGACAAGGCTTGTCTGCAGGGGGAGAAAATTCCACTACAATTCCGGACTATTTGGTCTTTGGCTCAGTCTGTACTTTCTATTGTTGAATATGAGGGACCGGGACCCTCGCTTGAAAAAGTAGTAAAGGGCTCCATGAAAGACCTGGAGCTATCTGAGGAAGGGCGGCAATCAGTACAAAAGGAAGTGATTAAGCACTTGCAGACAGATAGGAGAGGGTCAGATGTTAGTAAAAGGTCTAACGTGGTGCCCTCTGCTCCTTTAGAAGAAAGCCATCCCTCTAAGCCGTTACACTCCCTTTTCAAAAAGCATGATTGGAAGCGTGGAAAAGTGAACCGGCCACCGCTGCTTACCCGCGACCTTGGTGTTATTTTTTTGTTGTTGTTGTTTCATCTCTAACTTTTATTTTTTTTCCCTTCCTATCTTTACTCAGCAGCTATTCAAGGGTTAATTCTCTGGTATCATTAAAAAAAAGACGAGATAAACAGTGGTTGTGGGTGTTTCCCTGCCATGGGGAGACAAAGTGACCACCTGAATACATTTGATTCAGTGTCACCCGTGGTAGGCGAACCGAGCATGGCCAACTGTGCAGGTTTATATATGTGTGTGTGTGTGTGTCTGTGTATGTGTGAGTGTGTGTGTGTGTGACTCCTTTGTCCACTACCTGTTGATGTTGTCATGTCATCAATGTAGTGTGTCTATCTATATGGTACCATAAAGAGGCTTATTGAATGAGTGCTCATTAAATTTAAAGAAAACCTAAGATCAAATGCCTCTAAGTTCATGTAACTTAAATAAATCTTAACAACTGAGTAAATCAAAAATATGTTCACAAGATTAAAATAAAAATGTCCCTAAAATTATTAACAAATGCCTTTTTTTCCTAGGTAAGTAATCAATCAAAATCATGTTTCTGTAAAAGGTTACAGATACAATGTATATTGCTTTTAAAGGTTTTTTTTTCCTAGGTAGGAAAGGGATTTTAGGACACTAATGATGTTTATTTGATGTCTTAGTTTTTTGTTTTTTTTTTTTTTTTTTTTTTTTTGCGGTACCGGGGATTGAACGCAGAGGCATTCTACCTCCGTGCTACGCCCCCTGCCCTATTTTTTATGCTTTATTTTGAAACCTGGTCTCAGGAGGTTGCGGAGGGCCTCACTAAGGAGAGAGAGAGAGAGACAGACAGAGCGAGAGCTGAGGCTGGCCGCGAACCCGGATCCTCCGATCTCCGCCTCCCAAAGTACTGGGATTACAAGCGTGCGCCACCACGCCCGGCCTGATGTCTTAGTTTTTTAAAAAAATGATCTATAATTAAATTAGGTATATATAAAAAGTAATTGATACTTTAAAATGTTCTTGGCTTTGTAGGATCTACAATTACAGTTCAGTCAAATAAGTGGGCTTCTAATTTGCCGGCAGGAAAATTTTGGGATTTTTTACAAAAGACTGATTTTTTTATAAATGATATTATAACTTCTAAACCCCTTTCTAATGCTGTTAATGTTTTCATTGATGGAATTAAGTATAACAAGTGTGCTTTTTAGACAGTAAAAGAATATGAAATCTTTTTTACTCAGTATACTTCTGCATAACAAAATGAGCTTACAGCGGTAATTAAGGTTCTGCAACATTTTTGGGAAAATGTTAATATAATAGCTGATTCTGCATATACAGTAGGAGTTGTTAAAAATATAGTTACTATATTAATTTCTAATCATACAGAACCCTTATATTCTTTGTTTTCACAATTACAATTGTTGCTTCGTCATTATTCTTATAAAGTTTATATAGTACATATTAAAGCTCATTCTACTTTGCCTGAACTTTTGGCTTTTGGAACTCAACAAGCAGATAAACTAGTTAGTGCTTTCTCTTCTGCTCAGGAGGAACATGATGCAGTTCATACAAATTCAAACTCTTTACATGTACAATATAAAATTCCTTATAGGCAAGCAAAAGAAATAGTGCGCTGCTGCAAAATATGTAGGCCATTACATCTGAGAACTTACCCTCAAGGGGTTAATCCCCGGGGTGTGGCTCCTAATGAAATATGGCAAATGGATGTTACTCATATTCCCTCCTTTGGACGTATGTCTTTTGTCCATGTATGCATAGATACTTATTCTCAATTTATGTGGACCACAAGCCAGGTTGAAGAAAACAGCACATGCCGTCATCTCATTTATTAGAAGTATTTGCCATCATGGGGATTCTGGCTAGTATAAAAACAGACAATGGACCTGCATATATGTCACAAAGGTTACAGCAATTTTTCAAATATTGAAATATTAAACATATGACTGGCATAGAGTATAATTCTACAGGACAGACTATTATTGAACGTGCTCATAGTACATTAAAGTTACAAATTAAAAAATTAAAAAGGAGGAATATGCAGGAATTAGATACTTCTGATGAGGCTTATTATAAGTTAATACGAGTCTTTAAATTACCTAGACAGATTTTGCAGCAGGCGTTGTTTGTTAATAATTTCATGAATTTGCCACAAGGAGAGATATTGACCAGAGCTGATAAGCATTATTCAGAGGAAAGTCTGGTCCCTTTAAATCAGCCGGTGTGGGTGAAAATCACTCCAGAAGCAGAGTGGGAGTCAGCAGTTATGTTGATGAGGGCAGGGGATATGCTCTTGTTCGTTTGCAAGAGGAAAATGAGTTGCCTCTGCAGGTGTTCGAAGCCCTGTCTCTGAAACTAAGGAAGCGTCCTTGACCAACTGCTGCTCCGGTACCCCCCTGGGGCCAAGTGAAGGCCCTATGCACTTGTGCACAGGGCGTGGTAAAACAATCTGGCAGAACTTGTACTCCTGAGCATTTATTTGTTGCCATGCTTGCTATTTTAACTGCATCTTCGCAAGTCTCAGGCTCTCAGGTGAACTATACCTATTGGGCCTATGTTTCTAATCCTCCGTTATTGCAACCAGTGGAATGGGGGTTTATTAATTTAGTGGTGCATTCAGTTCCAGCGGGGAAGTTGCCTGCTCCCTGGGAACTTCAAACACCTCGTTTTTCCCCAAGAAGAGGGAAGTTCTTTAAATGCTAGTTTTCATTTTGAATTGCTTCCTTTATGCTTAGGTCAGCCACCGTGCTTGCCAAAAGGGAAACAATATTGGCTTCAACATGGACCAGTGGCCAATCAGACATGAACGCGTCTTATTTGGTGCACTGCAGGCTCTGCTAATGTAACTTGGAAAAATACCACCCATTCAACATATTTGCCATATGGTCTTCCAGAATGCCCCGTGTTTACCTATCAAAGCATTAAGTATGAGCCTTTTGGATGGCAACAGTGTCATTTTCATAGAGGAAAGTTTTTCTCTGTACAAGGGAACAGTTGGCTAGACTGGGGAATATCAGGGACATGGTTAACAACTTGTTCTGAATGGAATGAGACCTTGTGTGATTTTTCTAATGAAACTAGGATGGAGGACCAGATGAGGACGGTGAAGCTGCTGGCCTGGGCTGATGGTGGATTTTCCACACAGAGGCCACAGTTGCTTATGTGCAATCATCCATCGCCTGCGCAGACCCATTTATGGAAGCTAGCTACCGCACTGTTTTCTGTTGAAGAGGCAAACGGAACTCATAGTAGAACATCTAGATCTGCCTCCACCTACAACTTTACTGTAGTACAATCTGTTCATTTGACTGTTTGTGTACCTTTGCCTTTTTTATTGCTTGTGGGCCCTGTACAGTTTAAAAATATGTCATTTATTTGCCCTGAATGTAAATTGTTTTCCTGTTTGACTAATTCCATTGTTTTTAATCATTCCCGGGATTCTATTATTGTTATGCAACAAAGGACTCATGTCTGGCTACCTGTAACTATGAATCGGGTTTGGGAATGATCTTCTATGACACATTTGATGGGCCAGTTCTTTACAAAAATTTTAAAATGCTCTAAGCGTATGGTAGGAATAATAATAGCCACAATTCGAGGGATTATAGCAGTAGTAATTTCTGCCACTGTGGCTGGTGTGGCTTTACACAGTTCTATCCAGACTAAGCATTTTGTGGAAGAATGTCATAAGGATTCTCATATGGGTAGAGCAAGCCCAAATGGATGCCCAACTCCAGACTGAAATTGATGATCTTAAATTAGCTGCTCATTGGCTCGGACAGTGTTATTTATCATTACAAGAGCATTTGATGTTCTCTTGTAATTGGAATTCTACTACATTTTATGTTACCCCTTATGAGTATAATAATAGCCAAATTGAGTGGGAAGAAATTTAACAGCATTTGGAGGGACGAGGAGGTAATGCTACCATACAAATTAGACAATTACAGCATGATATATTTGAGACTTTTAGTAAACAATTTCCTCCCAACACAGAGATTAATGAAATGTCTGCCATGTTGGCAGACAAGCTCAGTGGACTTGATCCTCGTGCATACATTCAGAGTCTAACCCATAGTGTTGGAAGTGCTGGGGCTGGAATACTTATTTGTATTGTGCTTTTACTTATTTTATATGCTTTTGTTAGATATAGAAAAGTTGATCCCATGAGTCAAAATCTTGTTTGGATGTGGAGCAAATTGCTTAAAAAACGAAAAAGGGGGAACTGTGGGTGATCCAAGGTGACTGGAGCTACCTGCTCTGTGTTACCTGTCCTCTGAGAGCGTGGCATGACTTGAGGCTTGGCATACCAAGCCTAGCAGAAAGCATACTTTCTGCAAGAGCACAGACTGTTCTGATGAGAACGGAACATAGAGGGAAGCTGCGGCCTCGGAGGACCTGAGTTCTCATAACATTCTTGCTCTTGCTCCTTGGGAAAAAGATAAGCACAAGACTGTTTAGTGTTTTAGTTCTCAGAAGCTTTGTTTTAGTACTTGACTGTACAGGGTTCCCAGGATTTTTCTATAAAAGTCTGTTGCTCTTAATAAACATGCATTTGCTTGGAACATTCCTGCTTTGCATCCCCCGTGCCCTGATTTCTGCGCCGTTGTGCTGCATCATCCCGGGGTCTCCGCTCCCCTAGAGCGCGACCACACTCTTTCACAGAGCCACTGAGTACATGACTAGTCCTTTTATTTTTCATTTCGAAATAGTGTCTGTCTAAGTTATTATAACCTGGCCTCATACCTGGAAAGCTCCTATCTCAGTCTCCCAAATACTGAGAGGGATTAGAGGCCTGTATCATCTAGCCTGGTTCAGTGTTATCCACTGACAGAGCACTGAATGATATTTACTTGGAAGGATGTAGTAACTATTTCAAAACTTGCTGTAGAGATCAGGGAATGGATGAGAGTTCATTATGCTGACAGGAAGATTTTAGAATTTCTTTCACAAGCTAGGCATGGTGATGCATGGCTGTAATCCCAGTATTTGAAAGGCTGAGGCAAGAGGATCACAGTTTGAGGGCAGCTACAGCAATTTAGCAACTTAGACCCTGTTTCAAAATAAAGACTAAAATAGGACTGAGGGTATATATAGGAGATAATATGCCCCTGGATTCAATTCCTAGAACAATAAAGTAAAAAGAGAAGGAGGAGGAAGTAGAGGAAGAGGAGGAGCAGGAAGAAGAGGAGGAGGAGCATAAATGCTGTCATGAATTTTATGTTACAAAAGGGGAAGTTCTTTGAGTATATTTATGATATTAGTTAGTACATAGCTTGAGTTTAAAACACTGGATTCTGCATAGAACTTGAAAGAACAATGAAATAAATCTGTGTTTTATTTTATCTCTGCAAAGACTTCAACTGTTTACTTCCTGGTAAGTGCTACAAACTTGAATACAAATATAGCCATTGTTTCCTGTGCCTTTCTTTTCAGACTGAATAATTTTTATCACATGGTTAACTTTTGTTTAGGCCAGTTTTCCACAGGTGCTAGCTCTATCTATCTCCCTCTACCTTTCTGCATCTTCTATTTCCTGTCCATAATGTCTCTTTCCCTTTAAAATACTATACATGCATAAATAGGAGATGCCTAAAGTATTTTTATTAGTATTTTTCTGAGCAATATCTTCTCATGGCAAATGCTCCCACTAATACTACCAACAATTTGGCATTGGAAAAACTGTTTAATCTATTTCTGTCTCAGTTTCTTTTCCTGTAAAATGTGTAGAATAATATCCTCTTCCTATAATGTTGTGATTATTAATGGAGTTGATACACTTAGAGTACTTTCAAAGAATACCAAGTATTACATACTAAACAATGGAATGAAATTATGTATATTCACAATGTATATTTATATCTCCAAGTGCATATATCCAAATAATACATATCATTGGAAATTTATATATCTTGAATGATCTTCAGCTTCTCGGTACCACTTTCTTCCATTCACAACAAAATTTTATTAAAGTTGTGAATACTTTTTCACTTCTTTTCAAAACTTCTATCTTGCAGTTCATTTTTTGCTTCTACCATTTCATTGAAGTAGTTTCTGTGAGGATCACCATTAAAAATCTCCAAGTCAGATTAAAAAAGATTTTTAGATATTTTGTTTCCATGAATTGGAAGTCAATATTCTTTTACTTCATCACTTGAATTCTTACATTGGCTTCTGATTCACCATAGTTTGAAAGTTTTATCATCTGTTTGCTCTCTCTCTCTCTCTCTCTCTCTCTTTCTCTCCCCCTCTTTTTTAAACATGGAAGCCTTTTGTCTGGCAAATGTGTTCTTTATTCATTTACTAATTATGTTAGTAGTTACCATCTACCTTTTATGTGGTCATGTGATCACTAGGTAAAAGGAATTCAGTAAAAAAACAAGATAAAGGAGGCTCTTGCTTTCCATTATTTATTTGTTCAGTGGTGTGGGACATTGAACCCAGGGTCATTTATCTCCAAGCTACACCCCCTGTTCTGTTTTATTTTTTATTTCAAAATAGGGATTCACCAACTTGCTGAGAGCCTAGTTAAATTGTTGAGCTGGCTTCAAACCTACAATCCTCCAGGCTTAGCCTCCCACATACAGGTCTTACAGGCATGCTTCACCACACCTGACATCTATTTTTTATATTTTACAGATTGATGCATATCTAAGAAAAAGTAAGCAGGATAAAGGGAGGAGTGAGGTTTGCGGAGGGAATTTATGAGGTAGGAAGGACCACATTAGGTAAGATGTAATTGAAGCTGTAAATTGAAGGATTAGACAAAGTTGGGAATGGTGATGCAGGGAAAGGGAGCAGGATAGAAAAACAGTCTGAGAGTGAGTTTTTTTCTTAATGGTAGAACAGGAAGGGGTCCATATGTCAGGAACATGGTACACCCAGGGAAGAGAGGTGGGTCAGAAGAACTAGGCTTAGCAGAGTTTCACCATGTAGAAGACTCCTGAAGGGACATGATACTGATGACCACTGTGTGACTGAAAGGTTTTTAACTGAAGTGACAAATGTGTTTTGAGGTTTAAAATGGTACTGTAGTGTCTGGCTATAGAAAAGATGATGGAAAAATATAGCTAAGGTTGTTATAGAAGTATAGTTCAGATCATCTGTAGTGATCCACTTGAAAGTTGATGATGGACTCAAAGGGTACCTCTCAAGAGAATCTAAAATGTTTTGAGGCCTGCAGGCATGCAGGGAAAATCTGAAAATCATGAGTATAAACAATGGGCTTTTTACATTACTTATATCAGCCACTGAGTATGAAGTACTGCCATTTGATATGAAAATTGTAAGGAACAAATGTCAATGACATGAATACTGACCAGCTGAGAACCTCAAATACACATTTGTGTTTCTACTATTGAATCAGTTAAACGGTCCAACAAAATGCAATAATACCTCTCTGTTGCCTATACTTGTAATGATTGACTTCCAAACTATTAAAAAAAGTATTAATGAAGATATAGAGAAACTGGCAACCTTTTCATTGTTTTTGGTAATATAAAATAGTGGATACGTTAGGTAAACATTATGGAATTTCCTAAGTATTTTCAACACAAAATTGCTATATGATCCAGTAATCCTGTTTTGATTATCTATTCAAAAAACTGAAATCAGGCCAGGCATGGTGCCACACATCTGTAATCCTGGTGCTTGGGAGGCTGAGACAGGTGGATCATAGATTTGAAGCCAGCCTCAGCTACTTAGCAGGGCCCTCCGCACCTTACTGAGAATCTATTTCAAAATAAACTAGGGCAGGGAGTGTAGCTCCAAAGTGATTGCTGCTGATTTCAATCCCCAGTACTAAAAAGCCAAACAAACAAGAGAACCATAAAATCATGATATAATAGAGCCATGTTCATTGCACCATTATTCATAATAGTCAAGCATGCATTCAGCTCAATGACCATTGATGAATGAATAGATAAAGAAAATAGGGTACATACACGAAATAGAACATTATTCAGCTTCAAAAAAAGGATAAAATATTGCTGTATGCAACAGTATCAATGAACTTTCAGGATGTTAAACTGAGTGAAATAAGCTGATCATAGTAAACAAATACAGCATAACTCTTATAATTTTATGTTGCCACAGCAACAGACGAAAATATAAATTTCACTTTCTCCTAACAAAAGCAGGGTTCAGTTTTCTATTCTGCAAATCCTCCCCATCTTTCAGTGTGGTCCATTGAAATAAAACCGCCTATTGAAGGCTGACTTCTCCACCTTCCTATTGGACAGCTACATGTAACTTACAAGACTCTTTCCTCTTGCTCCCCACAACGTGGCAGACCTGCATAGATAACCTTGCAGACTCTCACCTAGTGAGGTGTGACCCCACAGAATGCTTGCTAACTTTAAACCCACCAAGCAGAACTTCCCAAGAAAAATCCACTTGTGTAATGCCCTGGACGCCTTTAAGTCTTTGGACCAAAGGATCCTTTTCTCCCTGTCTCCTAATCCACTAGTTGATCTCCTTTTCTGATTATTCTCCCCCATAGAAAAAACAGCCATTCGCTCATTATTCAGTTCCTGATGACACAAAGTACCTGACCCTGAGCGCCAAGCAAATTGGCTACTTGTGATGGCCATGAAGTTATAATAATAACAAAAAGAAAACTCCTGTACAAAGGAACAATGGTGACTTGGATGGGGACAATCATGGCTCTACAATATGCACTTCACCTCACTAAGGCTAGTCTGGCTCCTGAATCTGCACATTATTAATGCGTCAATAGAAGTTATCTTCCCTCTGCTCCCAGATATGGCAGTACTTCCTAGAATTCTGGCTAGCCACAAGGTAACAGATTGCACTGGTCACCTTCTATCCTAGAAGATGCATCAGTTTTTCTTCAAATAAGTATTTATAATTTCCAAAGAACAGATTTTTTCCTCCCTGTCTGTAATATTTCTGCCATGATCACAATCTGTGGAAATAAAGAAGTCTCAGTAAAAATCATGGTAGCAACCTAAGTGTTAAAAATGATCAAGTAATATATTAATAAAAGATGTCATGAAGTTCTCCCCCCTCTTTTTTTGTGGTACCGGGGATTGAACCCAGGGGCATTTTACCTCCAAGCTACACCCCCGGCCCTATTTTTTATACTTTATTTTGAAACCGGATCTCACAAAGTTGCAGAGGGCCTCACTAAGTAGCTGAGGCTGGCCGGTCTCTGCCTCCCGAGTACTGGGATTACAAGCGTGCGCCACCATGCCCGGCTAAGTTTTCCCTTTTTACTTATTACTTAGTGACACCTATTTCAAATTTTAGTTGTTGTCTCCTAAATGAAGAATATGTTGAAGAATAGAGTATGTTTTTATTTTAGTTTTAATACATGAGTCCTGAACTCAAGGGATTAAACATAAGAATGGAGCCTCTCAAAAACATGCTTTACACTTTCTCTTAGAAAAATTTGTTTGAATTATTGCAGTCTGAAGTCAGACAGTTTGGAGGTTGTAGTTCTCAAGAGAAAATGATTTCATCCAGGGTTATGACCATAATTTACTTATCATGTGTAAGATTATAATTGTATCTTTTCTGTCAAAGGAGGTAGTTTCACTTGAACAGCCGTTTTGTAACCTGGTAGGAACTTACATTCCTTCCCCAAATTAACATCTCTTAAGAGATTACAGGTGTTGACCCTCCACCATCTTCCCCTGTAGCTGATCAGGAAGAATGTGAAGCTGTTAACTCTCACCAATAGGAGTTCAGCACAGGAGGAGCCTTGTGTTAGGGATATAAGATCCACAGGGTTCTTTGTAAAGTGTGCTCTCTCACACATAGGGGGCACCATTTTTGCAAAAAAGTAAAAACGCCTTGCCAAGCAATTTTCGAACATGTGCCATTTCCTTAGACACAATGAAAAGTTATTTCTAACAGAATGGAAGCTATGAAGTGTTCTGTTATTATTTTGAGCTTTCCTCCTTCTTAATTAACCTAGGAAGCAGATTTCTGTCTTCAGTATTTGGTGACTGATCCAATTAAGTTGCTGAAACATGTTACATGTAGTCAAAATTATATCTATTGTCCAGAATAGTGTTTGGATGCAACTTAATTCTCTCATGTTCAATAATAACAGTCAGTGGGAAGTTTTGAGAAATCATCAAGAGAACACATGATATCCTTTTTATTTAGAGTTGGTGAAATTTGGATCATCCTACCAGTTATTGAACACTGACCTCATGGCTAGGGCTGTCCCTCAGGGTTATGCGTGATTCCCGGGTTTCAATCCCCAGTAGACCCCACAACCAAAAAGAAGCTGGGCACTGGAAAAGCTGCCAGAAGATGAGGGGAACATGGAATGTGCATGAACAAACAGTTACAAATTTAACTTCAGCCATTTCTGCAGCTCTACGTGCTATGTAAGAGCCATGCAAAAGTGTTTTTATTGATGTGGTCGACCCTCTGTTTTAATTTGATTGTTTCCCCATTTAAATAGTTTTGTACCTAACTGCTAAGAGAAGACAACCCCACCCCTTTGTTGTCACTGGAGATTGAAACCAGGGGCATTCGTCCTCTGAGATACACCCCAGAACTTTTTATATTTTATTTTTGAAGCTGGTTTTTGCTATGGTGCTCATGCTCTCATTAAATTTCTAAGGCTGGCATTGAACCAACAGTCTTCTTGTCTCAGTCTCCCCATCACTGGGATGACAGGTGTGTGCTAATGCACCTGGCTCACTGTTTCTTTTTTTCTCTAGATACACAATGTTGTTATACTGATGAATACAATTTTAATTTCCTAGGAATTTCTGTCATCTCTAGTCACTTTTGATGATATTCAAGCAATGAAAGACAGCAGCTGAACACTAAAAAGCATGTGGAGAGTCAGGTGTGGGCACACATGCCTGTAATCCCAGTGCTTCAGAGACTGAGACAGGACAATCACAGTTTCGAGGCCAGTCTCAGCAATTTAGTGAGGTACTCAGCAACTTATTGAGACCATATATGTATATATATATATATATATATATATATATATATATATATATAAAAGGCCTTGTGTTGTATCTCAGAGAGAATGCGCCTGGGTCTGGGTTCAGTACCCTCACTACCACTACAAATGCAGGAAGAGAAAAATGCAGTGAGCAGGATCTCCTGAGTACCAGCAATTCTTGTTTGCCATGGATGGCAAGTCTCATAGAACTAAAGAGGGCCTGAGCCTAGGTAGTGTTCAACCCCAGGAATGCCCAGTCGGCCTCGCCCTGGATCTTAACCACTTACTCCATTCTGAGGGCAGAAAAGGGTCATGGTGCCAACATAAATATATCTTTTCAAAATATGGTAAAATGGTCAAACTCAAAACACATCAGTATGAATCACCTTTGTAAAAAGTTGTTAGCCAGGCATGTTAGCTCATGCCTGTAATCCCAGTACTTGGGGGGCTGGGACAGGAAGATCACAGGTTCAAGTACAGCCCAAGCAACATAGTAAGTCTCTCAGCAACCTAGCTAGACCCAGTTTCAAAAACAAAACAAAGTAAAATAAAATCTGACTGGAGGTGTAGCTTGGAGGTAGAATGCCCTTGTGATCAATGCCCAGTACCACAAATAAATAAATATATGAATAAGTAAATAAATAAACAAACAGGCATATAAAATCTTAACATTTATCAAGTATATTTTTAGCCTTCATACATTTTTGGAAGCAATTTATTTGAACTTGGAGTAATGTATATTTTCAAGAAGAAATACATGTCCCTCTTATATACTTTTTAAAGTATAGGCATTTTCAACATCTCACATGAAAATGAGTAAGAAGTTGGCTATGTTAGCACATGCCTGTAATCCCAGCACTTGGGAGACTGACACAGGGTAATTGTAGGTTTGAGGTCAGCCTTAGCAACTTAGGGAGGCTTTTAGTGAGACCCTGTGTCAAGATAAAACTTTTTTTTTTTGCAGTACCGGGGATTGAACCCAGTGGTGTTCTATCTCCTTGCTACATCCCCGGCCCTATTTTTTATACTTTATTTTTGAAACCGGGTCTCACGAAGTTGCAGAGGGCCTCACTAAGTAGAGAGAGAGAGAGAGAAAGAGAGAGAGAGAGAAAGACAGGGAGAGAGAGAGAGAGAGAGCTGAGGCTGGCCGCGAACCCGGATCCTCCAGTCTCCGCCTCCCAAAGTACTGGGATTACAAGCGTGCGCCACCATGCCTGGACAAGATAAAATATTTAAAAAGGGCTGGAGTATAGCTCAGAGATCGAATGTCCCAGGCTCAATCCCTAGAACCCCCCATCCCACACAGACAAAAAAAGAGTATTTCAAAAGTTTTCACTGAACCATTGGATGTCATTATATCTCTTCAACTGTATATCAAATACTTAAATGAAAACTTAACTTAGAGATGTCATTAAGTTTAAGAGTTAAAAAAAACTGCAGCCAGGTGTGGTCCTATTTTTTATACTTTATTTTGAAACCGGGTCTCACAAAGTTGCGGAGGGCCTCACTAAGTAGAGAGAGAGAGAGCTGAGGCTGGCCGCGAACCCGGATCCTCCGGTTTCCGCCTCCCAAAGTACTGGGATTACAAGCGTGCGCCACCACGCCTGGCCCTTGAATTGACTCTTGTATGAGGTGAGAAAGTGGGTATATTTCTATTTTTCTGCATATGGTTAGCCAGTTTTGCCAGCACCATTTGTTGAAGAGGCGATCTCTTTTCCAGTGGTTGTTTTTAGCCCCCTTTTCAAAAATCAATTGGCTGGAGGTGTATGTATTTGTTTCAGAGCCTTCTATTCTGCTCAATGGGTATATGTGTCTGCTTTTGTGCAAACCATGTTGTTTTTATTACTATGGCTTTGTAGTTTGAAGTCAGGTATTATGATGCTTCCTGCATGGTTCTTGTTGCTGAGAACTACTTTGGCTATTCTGGGTTTTTTGTTGTTCCAAATGAATTTAAGGACAGATTTTTCTATGTTAGTGAAGAATGAATTTGGTAATTTAATGGGTATTGTATCAAATCGGGAGATCACTTTTGGAAGAATGGTCATTTTGCTGATATTTATTCTGCCTACCCAAGAGCATGGGAGGTCTTTCAATCTTCTAAGATCTTCTTTAATTTCTTTTTTCAGTGTTTTATAATTTTCATTGTAGAGGTCTTTTACCTCCTTGGTTAGGTTTATTCCCAAGTATTTTATTGTTTTGTTCCTTCTCTTGGTTTATTGCTCTGGCTAGAGTCTCTAAAACTATACTGAAAAGGAGTGGTGAAAGTGGACATCTTTGTCTTGTTCCTGTTTTTAAGGGAACTCTCAAAGTTCTTCCCCATTCAATATGATGTTGGCTGTGGGCCTATTGTATATTGCCTTTATGATGTTGGGGTATGTTCCTTCTATTCTGATTTTCTGCAGTGTTTTTAGCATGAATGGGTGCTGGATTTTGTCAAATGCTTTTTCAGCATCTATTGATTTTTGTCTTTCGTTCTGTTTATGTGGTGAATTACATGGATTGCTTTATGTATGTTGAATCAGCCTTGCATCCCTGGGATAAAACTGACTTGGTCATTGCATATAATTTTCTTGATGTGGTTTTGAATGTGTGTTGACAGTATTTTGTTTAGAAGTTTTGTGTCTAAGTTCAACAATATATGGGCTTGTAGTTTTCTTTCCTTGAGCTATCTCTATTTGGTTTTGGTATTAATGTGATATTGGCTTTGTAGAATGTATTTAAGAGAGTCCCATTTCTTTCTATTTCATGGAATAAATTGAGGAATATTGAGATTAGCTCTTCTATAAAGGTTTTATAGAATTCACCTAGGAAATCATCTTGTCCTGGGCTTTTCTTTGATGGTAAGCTCTTTATTGCTGCTTCAATCTATTTGATTGTTATTGGTTGGTTTAATTTTTTATATCTTCTTGATTCAATTCAGGAAGGTTGTATGTCTCTAGAAATTTTTCAATTTCTTCTAGGTTTTCCATTTTGTTTGAGTATATCTTTTTGAAGTAGTTTCTTATAATCCTCTTGATTTCCACACTGTTAATCCAGTGGATTTCCACACTGTTCATGGTAATATATCCTTTTTCTTCTCTTATTTTAGGAATTTGGGTTGATTCTCTCTTTCTTTTGGTTATTTTGGCTAGTGGTTTATCTATCTTGTTTATTTTTTTCAGGAAACCAGCTTTTGGTTTTGTCGATTTTTTGTATCTTTTTTCATTCTCTACTTCATTGATTTCTACTCTAATTTTAATAACTTCCTGTCTTCTACTGGCTTTGAGATTAGACTGTTCCTGCTTTTCAAGGGCTTTGAGGTGTGTCATTAGGTTCTTTATTTGGTGCTTTTCAGTTCTACTTATGTGAGCACTCAATACTATGAATTTTCCTCTTAATACTGCATTCAAAGTGTCCCAGCAATTTTGATACATTGTTTCCCTATTTTTGTTTGTTTCTAGGAATTTCTTATTTTCTCCCCTTATTTCCTCTATGACCCATTCTTCTTTCAGCAATGTGGTGTTCAGTCTCCATGTATTTATGAGATTTTTCTGTGTCTTCTTACAGTTGATTTCTAGTTTCATTCCATTATGGTCTGAAAATATGCAGGGGATTATGTCACATTTCTCGAATTTGCTAGTACTTGATTTGTGGCCTAGGATATGGTATATTTTAGAAAAGGTTCCATGAGCAGCTGAAAAAAATGTGAATTTGGCTGTAGTTGGGTGGAATATTCTGTATGTGTCTAGTAGGTCTATTTGGCATATGGTGTTCCCCAGGTCTGAGGTATCTTTACTGACCTTTTGTCTTTCAGAATGATCAAGTGGTGTGAGAGGAGTGTTGAAGTCTCCCAATATTATTATATTAGGATGTATGCGTGACTTAATGTCATGAAGAATTTGTTTTATGAAAGTGGTTGCACCTATATTTGGGGCATAAATGTTGACTATCATTACATCCTCTTGCTGGATTGTTCACTTTACCAGTAAAAAATGGACTTCTTTGTCTCTTCTGATAAGTTTAGGCTTGAAGTCTTATTTTTCTCATATCATAGTTTCTACTCCGGCTGTCCTTATGTTCCACTAGCATGGATTACCTTGATCCAGCCTTTTACCTTTAGTTTCTGAGTGTCTTTACTTGGAAGGTGTGCTTCTTGTAAACAGCATATAGGTGGATTATGATTTTTGATCCATTTTGTCACCTTATGTCTTTTGATTGGGGAATTGAGTCCATTTATGTTCAGCGTGGTTATTGAGAGATGATTCTTAATTCCTAACATTTTTAGTTTTAACTTCTGTTTGAGATAGTTGTTTTTTTTTTTCTTTTCTTTTCTTAGTTGGCTGTTTGATGGAAATTATTGTTTCTTTGATTCTGGTGTTTATTTATTATCTCTTCTTTATAGTTAATCTCTTTGAGTATTTTCTCTAATGCTGGTTTGGCAGTCATAAATTCTTTCAGCTTCTGTTTGTTGTGGAAGGTTTTTATTTCCCCATCAAATTGGATAGATTTCTTTGCTGGGTAGGTAGGTATATCTTGGTTGGAAGTTGTTTTCTTTCAGAATTTGGAATATGTCACTGCAGGTCCTCCTGGCTTTCATGACATTGTTTGGAAGGTCAGAAGTGATTCTTATTGGTTTGACTCTGATTGTTCCTTGGTTTTTTACTCTCATTGCCTTTAAGATTCTCTCCTTGTCCCCTACATTAGTCAGTTTGTCTATTATGTGGCGTGGTGACCCTTTTCTCTGATCTTCTCTATGGGGTGGGTTCTATATGTTTCTTATACCTGAGTGTTGACCTCCTTTTCTATGTTTGGGAAATTTTCTTATATTACTTCTCTGAAAAGATTATTGATTCCTTTGGTTTCAGCTTCTATTTCCTCTTCTATGCCTATTATTCTTAGGTTTGATCTTTTCAAATTGGCCGAGATCTCTTCAGTGTCTAATTCATGCTGCCAAATTATTTTTTCTATGTTATATGCTATGCACTCACTTTTGGAGTGGTCGTTTTCTAAGAGTGAAATTCTGTTTTCCATGTGGTCTATTCTATTGTTAATAGTTTGTATTGATGCCTTCATTTCAATTATTGCATCCTTCACTTCCTTCAGAGCCTCTATTTGATTCCTGTTTTGGGTGACAGATTCTTTGTTTATTTGATCCTTCATGAAATAAGATAAGACACAAATGTCCAAAACCTTCCAGATAAGTCCTTATAAGATGCTGTAAGTTAAACCTGTTATTCTTGAGATTTTATAGGTTCAGGACCATCAGAGATTACAAAATGTGGATATTTCTATTTTTGTAGAATCCTGGAGTATCTGAATCCTGTTAAAAATCCTATAGACCAAAAAAAGTTTATGCAAAGTTAAAAACAACATGCTTGGTTTTTTTTTTCAGGCTTTGTGCCACAAAATGTTTTTGCAATGTTTTATATATAATGACTCATGGTCTATTGCAAATGGGTTGGCTATCAGGCCTCCAATGTAAAATGCTAATAGGTGGATGACTCAAGGTAAATGGTTATGGAAAAATAATTATAGCAAGATATCTGGTTCATTGTATAATGTACTAATGTATCAGTTTTTTATGTAGATCCACACCAAACCACCATGAATGACTTTGAGCCAATTAAACCAGACTCCTTCAGCCCTCCAACTACAGATAGTTATGTTTTAGAAATATGTTGTGCAACATCATGCTACTAGTTAAAATGATATACCAACAGTGAATTTTTATAATTTTATGTTGTCTCAGAAACCAACCCAAATATAAATTTAACTTTCTCCAAAAAAAGCAGGTTCAGTTTACTGTTATACACCTTCTCCCCATCTTTCAATGTGGTCTATCAATGTAAGACTAAAGTATAATAGGAGAAGTAAAACATTGGGTAGAAAGGAGATGAACTGGGAAGGAATGGGAAAATACAGTTTTAAAATCTAGAAATTTTACACTCTTTAATTTCACCTTACAGAGTCTGTTCTTCTTAGGGGAAAGGCCTTAATAGGCCACACTTTTAATCATAATGGCCTACCTTTACACCTGAAGTTCCTGGGATGCTTGGCAAATAAAGAAACCCCCCAAAAAGTCTGATCATTAGTGAAGCCCTGACATCACCCAGCACCCACAAAAAAGGGCAGGATCCTGAGGAGTCAAGAAAAGGACACCTTTCACTGCATCCTTTCAATGTGTTCCTAGCCACCCCCTTTGGGGGTCTGCTATTAAAAGAAGGACTGTAAAGACCTCAAGCGCTCTTTCCCTCTTGAGATGGTCTGCATTCTCCCTTGAACGTGTATCCCCCAGTTTTCCTAAATAAACCTGTTTCATTTTCTCTGACTGGTACATGCTGAAATTCTTTTTTACCACAGAAGTCAAGGACCCCACTAATCCTGAGTTCCTGAGGTGAGGAAGAACCCCTTCTCCCCCTGAAAGTTTTGGCACCTGAATGTGGAGTTTTTAGACATTGACCTTGAAAAGTCTACTAAAATGTTTGTTTTTCCCTCTGTTTTTAAATGTTTTATTTATATGTGTGTATGTGCTGTGTGTGTGTGTGTGTGTGTGTGTGTGTGTGTGTGTTAAAGTCTTGTCCTTCACTTTCATGGACCAAAAGAGCATAAATTCGGTCTGTCCTATTTGCCATGGCTTTCCATTCATTGATGACAGGAGAAATTCCCCATGCTGTGCAGATTCAAATGGCAATAGGGTGGCAGCTGATGCTGTCCTTAGTGGCCTGGTGAGAGTCTTTCAGCTCAAAGGCCACACAGGAGCTCAATGGTACCTTCTTTTCTCCTTATCCTTTTCTTCTCCCTTTTCTCTTTTGCAGGACTTCCTATGGGCTTCTCAATTGTCTGTTGGTGTTTTATTGTGTAAACTATGCTTAAAATGTAAGAAACATCTCCTAGACCCCTTTAGAGACTGAGGGAAAAGTGTTGCTTTTAAAACCAAGCACTAGCAATGGGACTTTTGGAAGATTTTTCTTTGTCTCCGTCTCTGTCTCTGTCTCTCTCTTTCCTTTTCTGACCAAGCCCACTCACTCTTAGAAATTGAGTGCTTAAAAGCACCAAAGTAGGGCCCACCCTCTAGGCTAACATACCTCATTCCCGGGTCAGAGGGACCTAAAGTCGCTCATCTAGAAAAATGCACATGATTGGTCTCTCACTGTTTTGAGCATCCCCAAATTTCATGAAATGTGGTGTCCTTCTGAGACACATGTTGAAGGTAATTGACTCTGATGTAAAAGTCAGGGGAGCTACCGTCACAAAAACACCAAATATTTAGACCCGACACATTTTTCTGGCCAATCTTTTGACTTCCTAAGCTTTTGTTATGAATGTGAGCTCTAAACTGTCTCTGTGGAATTATCTTGTTTTGTGCTTTAGCAAGCCTGTTTTTCCTATGCAGTTACTGTTCATAGGCAAGCACTTTCAGGATTTTGCCTTAACTAAATATGTTGATTTATTTTCCTCCTATATTGGTATTTAATATTTGGGGAAATAAGTGAGTCTGATATTATGTTTTAAATGGGTATAGTCAAAAGAAAAATGTTTTCTTTGTCTGACTCCTTGCCTCAATTAAGGAAAACCTCCAATGTTTATATTGTTTAATTGAAAAAAGAACAGCTCCACTTCTAGGGAACAGAAACTGTTTACTTAAAATGTGTTTTGTTTTACAGCAGACCTTGCCAAAAGGCATTCATCCTTCCTAGTCAAGGGAAAGAAACATCAGCTATACATAAATCTTTTATTGACATCTAATTTTGTTTTTATCTAGGAAATGTCCTCCCATCCTCACAAAGGAAAACCTTTTGCATGTTTTGTTCATTTTGTTTCTTGTTGTTTGCTTGTGTGCTTGCATGTGTGAGGTTTTAAGAGTGATCAAAGTTACTTGGGGGTTCTCAGGGATATTCTCTTCTTAAGAAGCCTTTGTTGTTGTTTTCCTGTTTTCTTTTCTAAGGACCCCTAGCTATCTCAGAGTATCCAGTAGGGATGAATAGAGCACACTGAAACATAGGGGCTAATAGAGCATCTGGAGTACTATATATATTGGGGTCATGGATGCTTGAATCACCAATAATTTGCAGGTAGAATGATCAAATTATAGTCATTCTTATTGGACTGCAACTTTGTGGCAGCGATGCCTAGCCATAGGTAGATTGTTAGCATAGGACAGATGAAAATTCTGATCCTGGTGTATTTTTTTCCTTTCTTCTTTTCTCTTTTTATTTAAAGAGTAACACAAGAAAACCCCCTAAAGAGTGCAAAATCACAAGATCATGGCTAACTCAGTATCTATCCTCAGTATCTATTGGGTGCATATTTAAAAACAATGGAAGGCAAAGGATTTAGAAAAACAGGAGGAAACTAGTTTTTTGTTGTTGTTACCTGGCTTGGCCTTAATATAAATTAGAGAATGGAGGCTTGTTGTGTAAATAGGAAGAAAAATGGGCAGAGACCTAAATATTTGGGGTTTTCCCCCTGAGGAATATAGTGCAGTGGTGTTGGATGCAGATTTGCCTCACGGTGACAGTGACCACCTGAACTCTGTTTCAGTGTCATCCATGATTGACAGTCCCTGCCACACACATCCCCTACTATATGGGTTTCCATGTTTGTGTCCTCTATTCTATAATCTATTGCTCATTGTGTTACATGATAGGCATCTGTGATATGTTGTATTTTGATTTGGGGGACTCTAAATCTGGCTCTATGTTTAATAAATACCTATTACTCTCTTGTCCCCTTTCCATAAGGTTGCAATGCCTGGCAAATTAAAGCTACAAAATACAGGTTTCCTGTCTGTTTTTTATGTATGTTTGTATCCACAAGTGTATTGTCTGTCTATTGTCTACATGGTACCCAAACTGGCTTATATAAAAGACTGCTCATAAATTAAAAACATAGCAACAAGAAAAATACTTTTTAGTCCACATTTATTGGGAAAATAAAAGTAAGAGATATCATTAAAAATTAATAGTTTTTTTCAGGTTAACCAATTAGGATTGAGATGTCTGTTCCTATTTGGTGTTTAAAATGCAATGGTCATTGTTTTTAGGATTTTTTATTTGTTACAAAATAATGACTTAAAGTGCTAACTATGGCTATTAAATGGGTAAATTAGGTAAATATCTTAAAAATCTTAATTGTGTATAAGTGAGTTAAAATGCTAAACATCAATAACTAAATATAAAGTATTTTTGACTTCTTAACATCAGCAAAGGACAATATATTTCAGTCTTATTAAATGTGTTTTCATATATATAAGGACCACATTAAGATTGCATTCTTTTGGATGTTAACTAAACATAAGTTACTAAACATAAATTACTAAAAGTTAAAATTATGATTAGTATGTGATTCTATATATAAGGCTAAAGAATTCCTAGGCTGTGTTTTGATAAACAACTATTAAGAACATGAATTATTTTATCATACCTAAAAGTAGTAATTCATCTAAATTGAGAGATTTTTTATAAGAATTCTTTTAAGTCTAAGGATTGTTTAGGTATAAGGATCATTTTAATTGTTTTAAGCTGAAAAATTAAGATAAAAGGAAACCCAATAAATAATAGGAGATATTTATAGGTATGAGGAAGTATTGTAATGAGAAAGTTTAAAAGAGGAAAGTTCTTTTAGGTGGGAAAGGATTTTGTATGGTGAAGATTTTGTTCAAATTACTGAGTTATCCTATAGGGGAAAAGAATGGTAAAAAAAAAATCAGAAGGTTAAGCAAGATACAGAGTGAGGAGGTTGCAAATTATTTTTAAAGGATAACTTATAAAAATTGTATTTGTAATAAATTGGTTAATAATAAAAATAATTATTTAAAGGATTTTATAAAAGTCACATTTAATACATTGAGTCTATGTTTGCAACAGGTTTTATCAAGTTATTAAATCTGCACTTGGTAAAATTTTACAAAAACTAGCTCAGGAAAAAAATTTTATTCATTTCATTAGGATAATTTCCTATGTTCTTTATATTTGAAACAATATGGTTTTCTGTTCTTAACATTTACTAAGAACTAGATTAAAGATTGTGTTTACTGTCATTCTTAGAACTTTGACTACTTTGCAAGCTGCATCTTAGCAAAATCAGGGTTTAATGTCTGTATTTTATACCTGTTTACTGACTACTTTGTAATCCAGGCTGAATGAACAACTATAACTTTGGGTTGTTATATTTGACACCCTATATATCTGTGACTATAGATGTATATATGAGGGCTAAATATGGTATGTATCTGAGGTTCATCTAAATGTTTCATAAAAGCTTCTAAACTAAAACGTATATGGGTTTTATATACATGCAAGGTAGCCAAGAAATGACCTCTTTATGCAATGTGCACTGTATTTGTAACTTAATCACATAAAATGGTTAATGAAGTAACTAAAACTTCTGCCTTCTATGTTTTGCGCCATTCAAAAATTCATCATTTAAGACCTGGTTTACATTTATTTGCTTTGAATGAACAAATGTTTTATCGTTGTATAAAAAGGATACAATTGTTCTTCAGGTAATAAGCTTATTTCTGATTATTAATACTGTTCTCTAAACTTATAAAAGATCTCGACCTATTCTTTGATTTTTTTGTCAATGCTGTTAACCTACATAAATTTGTAATTATAGTTATCTTAATGAGCCATGAATACTAAGTTTCACTCCAATAGTAAAGGATAAGGTTAATATATATGTTAACTTCTATGTAATGTAATATTAATTATTACTGGCCACTTTGTAAGTTAAATATAATTGTGTTTCCTAAGTATCTTCTAAAATGCAAAGCTTAAGCCAGGCATGGTGACATATGCTTGTAATCCCAGTACTTGGGAGGTTGAGACAGGAGGATTGCAGGTTCAAAGCCAGCCTTGACAATTTAGGAAGACTCTCTTTCCAAATAAGAAGTAAAATTAGGCTGGGAGTATAACTTGGAGGTAGAATGCTTCTGGGTTCAATCCTCAGTATCAAAATAGACATCATATATATATAATCAAAGCTTAAGAGAACACTTTACTAAGCTGTTGTCCTCTAAATTAAAATTGTTCATAGTGTTTTTTTAAGGTTTATATTTGTGTATTCCTAAACTGTATTATGACCATCTTCAAGAAAAGATAATTAGAGGTGATGGTATACTTGCCATTCCACATCATCCAACTCTGATTAAAGATTGGGTTTATATATATATATATATATACATATACATATATAGGGTTATATACATATATGTTATATATACATATTTATTGGGTTTTATATATGTATATCTTATAAAATCAAATATAAATGTGGATTTGTTTACATCAACAAATATTATCAGAACTATTATACAAACTGGATTTGTTTTGTCCCTAATAGTTTTGTTTTGTATTTTCCTTGTATATCTTTGTAATTGTTGTCTGTTAATATCACAGATGTACAACTTTAATAGAATAACCTAACCAATGTTTTTATAGCCATTACCTGGAAAACAGGCTATAATATTGATCCCTCTTCGTTAAAAAGGATTGGTGTAACTGACCTTCTGGGTGCTCAACAAATGGAACTTGGAGAACAATCAGGAAATAAAAAGGCTAAGAAGAGAGCAGCTACAATTTTGGTCCTAGCTCTCCAAAGTCAAATAGGACCCAGGGAAAGAATTCATTGAGGCCCCTGCAACTCGAGTGAGTCATCTGACCTCCCCAAACAGAGGGATCATTAAGGCCCCAGAGATTGGGAGTTATCAGCACATACACAACAAAAAGGAGGGTCATTGGAGAGGGAAATGCCCCCTATGTTTCAAGGGTAGCCAAATGGTCAGCAAGACCATGACCCACCTAGGGATATGGCACAAGTGTTAGAGGAAAAGCCTCACAGTTTCCCAGGAGTAACCCTGAGGAGCCATGACTGACCATAAAGAAAAATTTTAAAATAATTTATGTTTGCCCAACATTGGGCTAACTACTTGGTCTTGAAAACCCAGCAGGAAAGTATAATCAAAAAACCAATTGTACTATTTCTGGAGTAAAAGAAGGGTCATACTCATGGAGCCACTTAAGAAACCACCCACATAATTTACCTATCTTCTGACTTTGGCTCTCCTTTATTCTACATTATAATTTATAATGGCATTTCTGCTTTTTGGCTCACAGAAAAAATATAATATGGCACTGATGTCCAGAACTTCTGAGTCTTTATAAAATGCTATGAAACTAAACATGTCCCTCTTGAAGTTTTACAGGTTCAGGACCAACAGACAGCATAAAAGAAAAAACATCCTATTCCTGTAAGTACTGGAGGGTCTAAGAGTCCTACTCATAATTAAAAAAAAACTAAAGCCTGTTTAAATTCCCCTATTACTATAAACTAGAATCTTGCCTTTTTCTAGTCTTGTGAAACTTTTTCCTTTTGATTATGGTAATTTCTTTGTTAAACAAGGAACTTTAAGGACAAAAAGTTAGTGGGGTCTCCCATAAAGTGGGAAAAAGACACAATAACCATAAATCTAAAGAAAAGATGCTTGGCTTATAGATGGCTCTGCCAAATATGTAAAAACAAAACATAGTAGTGGCATATAATTTTTATAGTAATCAAATTTATTAGTACTAATAAATAGGGTCATAGCAGCCAATATGCTCAATTGTTTGCTGTGTTTTAGGTTTTGTACTTTGAGGACTTTTCACAATGCCATATAAAATCAAATAGGTTGTTTACCTGGATTCCAGTTTAAAATGCTAATCATTTGGTTCAGGGTAAAGATATATCTACGTTATTGTACAATGCACTAACATGTCGGTTTTTCATTTAGATGCCCTCTGCAAGTGCAATACCATCAAAAAGCAGATGAATACCTTTGTTGACCAAATAACTGGGCTTATAAACATTGACTCAGCAGCTCTAATGGCAGCTTGGCACAATGGACACAACAAAAACCTTCGGGCACATAGGAAAAGACCACCTACTGATCCTCGTTCCTGGGGCTGTGTCCTTCAGTGATAATATCTTCTGACCTGAGTGTATAGAACCCAACTCAATAACCAAGACCAGTTTCTGTCTCCTTTAGTTCAGTTAACATGAGACTTCCGATCACTGGGTAGGCATGGTCTTCACCCCTTGTCTGTGTTGAAGAAGCTACACAAGATGGATTTTCACTCTTCATCAACCCTTAAGTTTAAGTAATCAAAGTCTTGGGGGGGTGGATGAAGTAGGATAGGAGAAATAAAATATTAGGTAGAAAGGAGATGAACTAAAAAGGAAAGGGAAAAGATAGTTTTAAAATCTAGAAACTTCATAATCCTTAACTTCACCTTATGGGGTCTGTTCTTTCTGGTTTTTTTTTTTTTTTTTGGTGGTACTGGGGATTGAACCCAGAGGGGTTCTACCTCCGAGCTACACCCCTGGCCCTATTTTTATACTTTATTTTGAAACTGGGTCTCACGAAGTTGCAGAGGGCCTCACTAAGTAGCTGAGGCTGGCCGCGAACCCAGATCTTCTGGTCTCTGCCTCCCAAGTACTGGGATTACAAGCGTGTGCCACCACACCTGGCAAGGGGGTCTGCTCTTTCTTAGGTAAAAGCCCTTAATAGGCCTTTCTTTTAATCATAATGGCCTATCTTCACACCTGAAATTTCTGGGATGCTTGGCAAACAGAGAATCCCCAAAAAAGTCTGACCATTGATAATCCCAGGCATCACTGAGCACCAACCAATAAAAGGACAGGAACCTGAGGATTCAATAAAAGAACACTGGCCACCCCATGTCACCCCATCCCTGCCATGCATCCTTTTCAGGGTCCCTTACAAAAAGAAAGACTATAAAGACCCCCGATTTCTCTCCCTCTTGAGATGTCCTGCATTCCCCTTGAACATGTATCCCCCACATTTTCTAAATAAACCTGTGTCTTTGTCTCTGACTGACACATGCTGAAATCCTTTTCTGCCATGGAAGCCAAGGACCCCACTGATCCTGAGTTCCTGAGGAAAGGAAAGGACCCTTTACCTTCTTCCTCTTGTTCCTCACAACTTGGAAGACCTGCACAATTAACCCTGCAGACTATCACCTATTGAAGTGTGACCTCACAGAATGCTTGCTAGCTTTAAACCCACCAATTAGAATTTCCCAAGAAAAATCCGCTTGCGTAATGACCTTGACTCCCTTAAATTCTTTGGAGTAAAGGATCCTTTACTCTCTGTCTCCTGATCCCTACCCACTGGTTGATCTATTTTTCTGACATTTCTCTGTGGAGAACATGACTGCCAGAAGCTGGTTAATATTTGCCTTGGAAATGTCTAAGGGTCATGGAATGCCATGACCGGACTGTTGAAATTGCTGAAAGTAGCTTGTTCCTCCAAAGTAAAAGTTCCTGTGTTTCTTATCAGTGGCACCTCTCAAATATCCCACTTGTCAAACATTGTCTCAAGGATTTTCTGCACATCCTCAGTGGTTTTATAGCTAAGTGTTTTCTCAAGGACTTTCTGCGGGTGCTCTGCAGTTTACCCAGTTAACCACTACCTCAAGGTCTCCCTGCATATTCACTAGTTAAACCTTACCTCCAGGACTCTCTGCATGCATTCAGCAGTGTCTGAACCTTAACCTTCCCAGTTATAATGACAATAAAAGCTGTGGGCCAGTGTCCAGCAGGAGAAAAATCCAGTGAGCAGCATCTCCTAAGTGGCAGCAAGTCTTGTTTGCCGTGGGTGGCAAGTCTCCGAGAACAAAAGAGGGCCTGACCCTCAACCCCAGGAATGCCCAGTCGGCCTCTCTTTGGATCTTAGCCACTTACTCGATTCTGAGGGCAGGAAAGGGTCATGGAGCTAACATAAATATATCTTTTCAACATATGGTAAAATTCAAAGCACCTCAGTAGGAATCACTTTTGTAAAAAGTTGTTAGCCAGGCATGTTAGCTTATGCCTGTAATCCCAGTATTTGGGAGGCTGAGACAGGAGGATCCCAGGCTCAGGTACAGCCTAAGCAACATAGTAAGTCTCTCAGCAACCTAGCTAGACCTGTTTCAAAAGCAAAACAAAATAAAATGTAATTGGCCTGGTAGTGTAGCTTGGAGGTAGAATGTCGCTGGGTTCAATGCCCATTACCACAAATGAATGAGTGAATGAGTGAATGAATGAATGAATGAATGAATAGAAATGTTGTTAGCATTTATCAAATATATTTTTAGCCTTTATACATTTTTGTAACAATTTACTTGCATTTGCAGTAATGTATATTTTCAAGAAGAAATACATGTTCCTGTCATATACTTTTTTTAAGTGAAGGCATTTTCAAAATGTCACATAAAAATAAGTAGGAAGCTGGCTGTGGTAGCACATGCCTATAATCCCAGCACTTGGGAGACTGACACAGGAGGATCGCAGGTTTGAGGCCTGCCTTAGCAAATTAGTGAGGCTTTTAGTGAGACCCTGCTTCAAGATAAAAAATTTCAAAAGGGCTAGGGTATAGCTCAGAGGTTGAATGCCCCAGGTTCAATCCCTACCACCGCCCCCCCCACAGAAAAAATAATGAATATTTCAAAAGTTTTCACTGAACCTTTGGATGTCATTATATCTCTTAAATTGTATATCAAATGCTTAAATGAAAACTTGACTTACAGATGTCATTAAGTTCATAAGAGTTTTTAAAGGAACTTCAATATTTGATATATTTGTTAAATTAATTGAAAGCTGATTCAAATGTGAATATTTGCCTTTAATTAGTTTTATATTGAGATATGTTTATTATGCCATATTCCTGCTCCAGCTAGTTGGCTAGTATATCCTTAGCACAATAACTAACTAATAGTTTCAGTTACAAAAACAGAGATTGGAAAATAAAACAATGATATTAAATTTTAAATATATATATTTAATTTATTGGCAGAAAATTAAACTTTAATTATAAATAATGATCACAGATTATGAACATTACAGATTTTAAATATAATGAATTCACAATTAAGGTCATCAATAATATTGCCAGTTAAAATTTTCATAAGATCACTATTTTTTCTGTATTTCTTGCTGTGATTTTATTTAAATATTGTCTGTTCACTTTTAACATTTTGCTAAGTCCCTCTTTGAGAAAAAAAGTTCACTGATTGATCTCTATTTTTAGAGACAGTGCCCAATCCCTTCCTCTAGCGTGACCCAAGTATCTGTTGAAGAAAGTCAGAAAAGGAAACCATAATTATCTAAATGTGCTCAATGAAAATTTTATAGACTTTTCTTGTTGTTATGCATCATCCCAGTTATAAATCCATGCTGTGATCCCTATAACAATGGGTAAGCAGGTGAGTTTATTTTGATTAAAAAAGAAAATCATAAATCTTCTCATTAGACACTAATCTCCTTAGGGTGGTTCCTTGATTTCTGTGGTCTATGGGGATTTGAGAATTTGACGTCTGTGAATTCCCTGAAAACATCCAATTCCATTCACACTTCATGTTTTCCTCAGGATTCAGCATATTGGCAGTTAGCATATTATTTAAAAGGCAATTTTTTAAAATTATATCATGACTAGAGCATATTTGGAATTAGTAGTATCACTGTGTCATGAATATTAAAGATGATAAAGCCACCTGGAAAGACAAAGAGTGACACACTCACTCATGATTATGTTGAATTCTAGACTCTATCTCTAGGCTAAGGTAGAGGAATGGGATGTTTGACAACAGGATGAACATGGAATCTTTGTAAGCTCCTTTTGGCTAGATGAAGTAGGATTGCCCCATTAAAGACTTTGCCAAACTTAGAAAGATCCATTCCCTCTTTTTCTTGATCTACTCCCTCTTTTTCTTCTTTCCTGTCTTACACATTTTTTTACAAGAAAATAAACAACATTTTGTGAGCAAGAATATAACAGTTGCTACACAGGCCAGCAAGAACCCAATGACATCTATAGAGTGGTACTGGACCCAGGTGAGGTCATGTGCAGCTGGGCGTAGGTGCTTGGCTCCTTTGTGGCGCATGACAAACTCGATCCAGAAGACTGCTCGGTCCAGGGGCTTCACAGGCTGGTCATGGTGAATCCTTGATAACCTCATGGCATTCTCTTTATAGCTAGAAGGCAAATACATAAAAATTAGTTTTGGGTTTTTTTTATTGAAAGTTAGTATGTGATACATATTTTATGCTCTATGAGCCAAAGTCCATAGATTTGTTGAGAAAAAGTTTAATTCTTGGATAACTTTGCTATTTATATAGGATTTTAAGAGTTGTAAAGGGGAAGGTATGGAAGAAATGTATTCTTAACACAGTGTGGTTGTTAGGTATAGAAATGCAGACATAGAAATAAATGAAAAAACAGAGTTGGTGGCACATGCCAGTAATCCCAGTACTTGGATGGCTGAGACAGGAGGATCAAAGACTCGAGGCCAGACTCAGCAACTTTGTAAGACCCTATTTCAAAATAAAAAATAAAAAAAGATTGAGGATTTAGCTTGGAGGTAGAATGTTCCAGTGTACCAAAAAAAGAAAGATATAAAAAGAAATAAAATGTCACTTGTGAATGTATAGCCAAATTTTTTGTGAAAGAATTATGTTATTTTGTAAACTGTAGTGTCCAGGACTGTTCCAAAATCAAGTTGGCAAATAACCCAACATTATGGGATAAAATAATTTAAAACATCCATATGTATGTTTGCTAACATCTGACTCCTTCATATGACAAACACAGGGAATGGGTAGTCAGCATTAGTGAGTCATTCTCCAGTGCTGAGGTCTTTGCACTATAATTATTCCTTTGTATACTTTTGCATAATTGTGATGAAAAGGACAACATTTATTAGCGATGTTAGGATAAAATGAAAATACTAGGATAATTTAAGAAATGGCATATTAAAGTATATGGGTGGTTGCTAAGGTAAATAAAAATATCTTCATAGAATCAGAGCCCCTAATCAATATGGCATCACAATAGCAACAGCTATTGGTTAATGGATCTAATCATTTCTGAAACAACCCTAGGTAGAGGTCTATGATTTAAAAAAACAAGATGTGTCTTCACTTGAATTTTCCTGAGAGCTGAGCCAGAATTAGTAGGCTTCACTTTGGTTCATGTCATGAGTAAAAGTTCAGAATGGATTCATGGAGATGAGACAAGATAAAGAGTTTTGTGAAAAGACATGCTGGTGCTAGTGGGACATTGTTATAATTAGGGAAAAGAGAATGTAGTCGCCACTCACAAGGGAATATAATACTTGTGATCCAGCAACAGGAGACTATCTTTGTGTACAGTAAAAAATAATAGTCATATTGTAATTCACCTGTATTGAACCATAGGTAAAGTCAATGTAGTAATATCACGCAGTCATTCCATTGCATGTTAGGCAAAGTGTAGTGGTAAAAGCCTTTTTCTCAAAATCAGATCATGCTCAAGAATTTTCTCTATTCATATATAGAGATTTTAAATTTAGAATGCCCATACATTTGATAGATAAATTTTTACATGCGAATCCAAAAAATATGTATGCCTTCTATTACAAATGAGGCAGGAAAGACTATGTTCATAAATATATTATTTCATAATTATTTACACTAAGTTTTAACTATGAAAGTATCTTGAATAATTAAAATTACTCTCATTTTATATTACAATATAATCTTTTGCTGTTAATTGCTTTATAGAATGATAACGAAAGACAATTCATCCATATATATTCTCTATATTGTACCGCCCTGGTGTTCCCAGATAATCTGAGAGGTAGTATTAAGTTTAAGATTAGTGTGAAGGTATTTTAATTAAATAATTTTTCAGTACTTATAAGAGTAAATAATAAGAGTATTTGTGGCTCTGTTTTCTTACATTAATAGTTTTCAAATCAAGAATAAAACTTAATGAGCATTCTATGCTTCAGTTAAGAGTCACAGAATATACCTACTTTGATATTTAATAAAATAAGCCAAATTATTAGCAAATAACAACCTCGTAATAGACTAATTGATTAGAACCAAAGTCAACATTTACGAAAAACAAAAGATCATAGTAAGAATTACTGAACCTTCTTAGCCCTTACCCCTTACCCAACTCCTGAATTATTTTTACTATAATATTTGGAAATTATTACTTGATAATTGAGAAATAATCATTACTTAATAGCAGTGTATGATAACAATGTTTAACACCCAGTATTAATAGTTACTTTTGAACATTTATTATTGGACATATTATCACTTCCATTTTGTACTGACTGATTGGTTTATAATATTCAAATATATTTTTATAAAATTAAAGAGTAGGAAAACAATGTAAAAATTATTTATATAATATTACTTGTTCTGACAAAATATTGATAGAGCATTTGAAGTCATTTTTGTTTTTCAATTTCAGGAAATCACTTCAGAATTTGGGTATTGAAATGAATTATTTATTTTAGTCATATTATATTATTTGAAAATAAACTGATTATAAAGGTACAAAGCAGTAGAAACTTCCTAAGATGATGAATAACATACTGACAGTTAAGTCTTTAAATGCAGCAGTACTTACGAAGGTTCATTAATGACTGTTCTCACAGCAGTGAGCAAATCTGCACTTGTCATTGTGTTCAAGTTCACCTCCACAGCTGCTCCTTTGGCCTTCATGTGAGCGATGTTATCAGGTTGATCAGCGAACATGGGGACTCCCACCATAGGGATCCCATGATAAATTGCTTCATAGAGCCCATTAGTTCCACCATGGGTAATAAAAGCTCTGGTTTTAGGATGACCTAGTTTGGGGATAGAGTGAGAAGTGGGTGTGGATTTCAAGCTCACACCTTAGCAGAATTTCAGACAGAAGTCTGACTGCAAACTACAGGATATAAGCCACTGAAGAAGGTAACATTTTCTACAAAAGCTAAGCAGTGGGACTCTGCTACCCTCAAAAACTGTGATCCCAGAAAGAGGAGGAATTAACTCTTTCTTTGTTGTCTAGGAAGGCATTTCTGAGTTGGTGGTGTCTGAGCTGGGATTGAAACTTGAAGCCTGTTGAGAGTCTTAACTGAGGATGCTCTTTCATGAGCCAGGGGAAGCGTGAATCCATGACATTAATGGCCAGTTATTTGGTTCTATCTGCTTTAAAACAAAGTCAAATGTAAAACTTTTAAATTATTGGATATTTTTAATGTATTTGCTATTAGTTAACACTTAACTTGTGTGTTGTCCAACTATACAATTCTCTTTCCCCTGTGGCCTTACCAAGAAGGTCATTTTGAGGTATCCAATCATAGATCCGAGTATTGGCTCCCAGTGTGGCTGGTTTCTTTCCTTTGTATCGCCATAAAACCTGTGGAACACAATGCCATAGTTTTGCAAGTAAAAACACACAATCAGGATGTGTTAAGGCTGTAGGATTATTTGGAAATCATACAGCCTCCACATGTTAGGTGTTAGTTAAGAGAAGTAAAAGAGTGGCAGTTGGCAAATATTGAGATATATACTAGGACTGTGCATATATGTCTGTTTGTAGAGGCTTGTACTAATAGTCTGTTAAGTATAATATTATTATTTTTATATTTATCACTTAAAAGCTATTAGGAATGACTCTGTAAGTAAAGAAATTAAATACAATTAGTTTAATAAATCAGAATATGGGGATTAAATACATCAAGACAAACATAAATACTGTGCCAAATCATCTAGCAATCCTAGCAATTATCCTAGCAATCCTAGCAATCATTTTTCAAATGTAGTTTTTAAAAAATATAATTAGCTTGGGTTTTGTGGTCCGTTTTTCTGATCATTGATTTTCTTTTCTTCCCTCCCTCCCCATTCCCTCCTTCCTTGTCTATTTCTCTCCTACTTTCTTTTTGTCTGGCTTTCCATCTTTCTCTCTATCTCTCCTTTTATTTGTTGAGGGAGGATTAGATGGAGATTTGCCATTATATTCTGTTTTCCAATCAATTATTTCATTGGGATTTTAAACATTTTTAAAAATATTCTTTTCTTTGGGGGGAAAATAAAACAAATTTCAGATTAAATACTGAAAGGTGGCAAATTTTAAGAGAGGGATGCTAAAATAAAAAACCAAATGCCTACTTAGCATACTTACTTTATACAGTTTTATGTTTTTTAGTTAATATAAAATAATAAGAGTCCTAGGATATTTCATGCATAGGAGTATACAGAGACTAGAAACATAAGAAAGGTAAAGAAGGTAACAGTTAAAATAATGATATATACATATATTAAGTTCCCAATGCTAATCCCAATGACACATAAGAAGAAACAGAGGGAGGGAGGGAGGAGGGATCCAGAGAGAAATGCACCAAGTGTTGTGTGCATGTATATTCCTATCATTCTATACCTTAGTGTGATTTATAATTACAATGCACCAATAAAAGTAGAAAGAGAATAGAAAGATAGAAATATAGTGATAAAAATTAAGGTTAATTGAATATCATAAATTAGAAGATGCATATTGTTTAACATAATATTAGAATTATAATTGTTTTTAACTGTAGAATATTCAACTTGAATAAGTGAATCTAGGCTTCTACTTCTAAATCAACCACACTTTGATAAAATCTTAATAAGACTCAGAAATCTGGAGTGTATCTTTTAGCATGATTTTTCTCTGTGTATCATCTCTCTTTTTTCCTGGACCATGGAGCTAACATACTTCAGAACTTTGGGGAGTCATCAGTGCAGGCCATAAGGTTTCAAATGGCTTAATGTCTTTATCTCTATTTCATTAAAATAAATAGCTAAAAAAGCATATGTTCCTGTAGTAATTTACAAGGTTCAGTAGGCAAGTGATCAGATGTGCCCAAATACACTATTAGTATTATACCAAATTTTGCTTGAAGCTGCTGTCAGTTAGGCCCAGTGTATAATGAGTCTAAAATTTCATCTAGACAGAGTGCAATTGGCTACCCTCTCTCTCCAATTAGTACAAAGCTACTCTCCAGGACAAGATGTTGCACTGACCTTCTGTGGAATCTGTGCAAGGCCGGAGGCAATGAGATTGGCCTTTTCTTCTGTGAGGTTTTTGACCATTGACCCCAGAGAAAACACCACAATACCATCTTCACCCGAACTCTGAACAAATTCTTCCATTTCCTGCAGACATAACATTCTTTCTGTTAAAAAGGTACAGCACCATAGGGGAAAATAAAGTTCACCTACATTTCTAAGTAGAAAAAGTACAAAGTAGTGTCAGAGAAATTGTTAGTCTGGTTCTGTCTTCTGATATGAAGAACCATCTAGTCTCTTTAAGATAGAATATGTTTCTGAAATTTATGGCTAAAATATATAATCAGAGATGACAAGTACAAATATGAATCAAATCACTATGGAAAAGAACAGGCAATTAGGGTAGCTCTTCTCAAGGTAGAATGAATTGTTACTCTCAAGATTTAATTTCCCAACCAATGAAGATTTTTTGCAAACAGCAAAAAATATTCCAAGGAAGGAAGCCCAAGAAAGAGTTCAGAGCTAGGCAGCACTCCAGTATACACACTAAATATATCATCCAAATCATTTTATTCTTTAGCTAAATTCTCAAGTAAAATCCAAAAGACCAAACATCTGTCATAAAATACCCCCATTATTAGGAAAATAACTTCAGAATGGCTGATTGAAGATATTCAACAACATATCTCTGTAATTGAGGCTATAAATTTAAAGGGAAATCGGGTATTTTATTATCAGGGACATAAAATCTTTACTGTCATAAACCTACCTTAGGTAAAGGCTTAGCTGGTTTGCAGTGCAATCCTCCAACAAACTCAAAATTAGGTAAGTACGGACGAGGAAATTCAAAATCCCAGTATGTCCGGATCAGCCAAATTTCAGCTTTCCCCATAGTCTCACATAAGGTAGTGGGTCTTCCTGGAGAAAATGAAGAAAGTCAGGTGAAGGAAATGAATACGCTCATTTGCTGAGGGAAAAAAAAAATGTACCTTCAATTACCTTATAAGATATTAAGAAAAAATTTAGGTCCTCTCCAATATTGATGACTATACTCACATCTTCCACACCAAAGTGTTTATGCCCTTGGAATGCTTTATTTTAGACTGAGGATGTAGTTCAGTGGTAGAGCACTTGACTAATATGTGCAAAGCCCCAGGTTTTGATCCCCATTATCACAACAGAGAATTCTAGGTGTCTTGTTTCATGTGTGCTACATCCTGACCTGATTACTAATTTCCTAGGTGAATTTTATGAGCATAAATTTTAGATCAAATTTTAAGAAAGACCTAACTTGAAATATTTACTAAAATAGTATTTTTAAAGCAGTGATTCACAATTACAAATATAAAGCCAGTGGAAAATAAAGAAAATTAATTTGAACAAACATATACAAAAGTTGACAAAAAATTCATGACATTTAAAATGTTATATCTAATTATTTTTATAATTTTATTGGCTCATTGTAATTGTACATTGTAGTGAATTTCAAAGTGATTCAAACATACATGCACACATCCCTTGGTCTATCACCCTATGCATTCCACCCCTCTATCCCCTCTTTCTTCCCCATGCATTTCACTGAGATTGGCTAGTGATACCTACGAATATGGATGTAACATATTTTTGTCATAACATAACATAACATAACCGTTTCCTTCCTCAATTCTCCTTTTTCCCCTCCCACCTTCCTCCCTCAATTCTCTTTCACCATTCTACTGGTCATTTATCTGATGTCCCTTTTGTTTCCTATTTTCTATCTAACTTCTACACATGACAGAAAACATACCACCTTTGACTTTCTGAGACTGGCTGATCTCACTTAGCATACTATTTTCTGGTTTCATCCACTTTCCTGAAACTGACTTAATTTTGTTATTTATGGTTGAGTAAAGTTCCATTATGTGTACATGCCATTTTTTTTATCCATTCATCTGTTGAGGGACTCCTAGGTTGGTTCCACAATTTGGCTATTGTGAATTGTGGTGCAATAAATATGGGTATGCATATATGGGTATAGTATTCTGACTTTAATTCTTTTGGAAAGATACCAAGGAGTGGTATAGTTGGGTCATATGGTGTCTCCATTCCTAGTCTTTTGAGGAACCTGCATACAGATCTCCATAGTGGTTATACTAATTTACAATCCCATTGAAAGTATATAAGAGGAATTATGAAACAAAAATATTGGATTGAAATTTATCACCAGGCTCAGTAGGCATATGCCTGTAATCCCAGTACTTAGGATGATGAGACAGTGTAGCTCAGAGGTAGAATGCCACTGGTTTCAATCCCCAGTACCAAGAAAAAAATTACCATCAATTATTTTCTTATATTATTCATGTAAAATAGTTAAAACACAGTGAATAATTTTAAGCATAATATATAATTTAAAATTATTATTAAATATAAGTTGCCAAGTAAATATTGTTATGGATTTAATCTATTATTTTAAAGATACACTATAGGTCTAATAAGACAGCTTTTAATTCGAAAAACTTCTGGAGACAACTTGAATTTGTGGCCACATTGATGCAGACAAGAAATTTAATGGGTAGAAATTACCAATTTCAGCAGTAAGTCAAACTGGTATGTTAATATGTAGAAATAACTTTCCAAGGGTATTTAGGCATTAAGTTTTTTCCCAATGGCATGTAAGAAAATTACATGCAATTTCTGGGTCACTTTTTTTTTTTTTTTTTTTTTG